>CAUYQV010053503.1:0-27509 GCA_963574575.1 Galagoides demidoff | reverse complement strand
GAGCCTCAAGCTGTCCCCCTGGGTAGAGTGCCATGGCATCACAGCTCATAGCAACCTCCAACTCCTGGGCTCAAGCGAGTCTCCTGCCTCCGCCTCCCAAGTAGCTGGGACCACAGGCACCCACCACGATGCCCGGCCATTTTTTGGTTGCAGCCATCATTGTTGCTTGGCGGGCCCGGGCTGGGGATTCAAACCCACCACCTTAGGTGTACGTGGCTGGCGCCTTAGCCAATTGAGCCACAGGCGCCGAGCCGAGACCTAGACATTTGGAATCGAATGGAAAACCAGAAAATGAAACTAACATCTTACAACCACCTAATCTTCGATAAACCAAACAAGAACATGCCTTGGGGGAAAAACTCCCTATTCAATAAATAGTGCTGGGAGAACTGGATATCCACATATAAAAGACTGA
Source organism: Galagoides demidoff (assembly GCA_963574575.1). NCBI lineage: Eukaryota > Metazoa > Chordata > Mammalia > Primates > Galagidae > Galagoides > Galagoides demidoff. The sequence goes on along the minus strand of CAUYQV010053503.1, from coordinate 27,094 downwards.
AACTGGACCCACACCTTTCCCTCCTCACGAAAATTGATTCAAGATGGATAAAGGACTTAAATTTAAGGCATGAAACAATAAAAATCCTCAAAGAAAGTATAGGAAAAACACTGGAAGATATTGGCCTGGGAAAAGACTTCATGAAGAAGACTGCTGTGGCAATTGCAACAACAATAAAAATAAACAAATAGGATTTAATTAAACTGAAAAGCTTCTGTACAGCTAAGGAGACAACAACCAAAGCAAATAGACAACTGACACAATGGGAAAGGATATTTGCATATTTTGAATCAGACAAAAGCTTGATGACTAGGATCTATAGAGAACTCAAATTAATCCCCATGAAAAAAGCCAATAATCTCATATATCAATGGGCAAGAGACATGAATAGAACCTTCTCTAAAGAAGACAGATGAATGGTGAACAAACATATGAAAAAGTGTTCATCATCCCTAATTATTAGAGAAATGCAAATCAAAACCACCCTGAGATACCATCTAACCCCAGCAAGAATGACTCACATCACAAAATCTCAAAACTGCAGATGCTGGCATGGATGTGGAGAGAAGGGAACAGTTTTATACTGCTGGTGGGACTGCAAACCAATAGAACCTTTTTGGAAGGAAGTATGGAGAACCTTCAAAGAACTCAAGCAAGACCTCCCATTTGATCCTGCAATCCCATTACTGGGCATCTACCCAGAAGGAAAAAAAATTCTTTTATCATAAGGACACTTGCACTAGACTGTTTATTGCAGTTCAATTTACAATTGCCAAAATGTGGAAACAGACTAAATACCCACCAACCCAGGAATGGATTGGCAAACTGTGGTATATGTATACCATGGAATACTATTCAGCCATTAAAAAAATGGAGACTTTATAGCCTTTGTATTAACCTGGATGGAAGTGAAACACATTATTCTTAGTAAAGCATCACAAGAATTGATAAGCATGAATTCTATGTACTTAATTTTGATATGAGGACAATTAATGACAATTAATGACATGGTGGGGGTAGGAGAAGGGGAGAACAGAGAGAGGAAGAAGGAGGGAGGGGTGGGGAAGGGAATAGCAGAGAGAGGGAAGGAGGGAGGGGGTTGGGGTTTTGGTGTGTGCCACACCTTTTGGGGGCAAGACACAATTGTAAGAGGGACTTTACCTAACAAATACAATCAGTGAAACCTAGTTTCTTGTACCCTCAATGAATCCCCAACAATAAATTAAAAAAGCAAACAAACAAAAAAAAACCAATCTCCCACTGCAATTCTTAGTTAGCTACAGCATCTGGCTTTGCTGTGCTGGGTGAGTGGACCCCACTTTGGTTCAACCACGAGAATATTGGTGTTACTGTGGCTTTAGTATTTCTGAAAAATGTGAATGAAGTTTCTAAAGAGAAAATTCCTAGGTGATTACTTCTAGGGATTATTTAACTCTGATAAATAGAGTATTAAATGGCTATCTTAACAAATCAAGGAGAGGAAATGTTTTCTTTGTAAATACAACTTGAAAATTTTCCCAAAGCACAAATGGGAGAAAATTTCTTCCACTGACACAACTTATGGTGAATAAAGGGTATAATAAGGTAGAAAAGAAAAACTGGCTTGCAGTAGAGTTTATGCGGAGCCGAGAGACATTTTCTTGGGCAATAAGCATCTGTAGCCAGGATTTACTAGGGCATTTTGGAAGAAGACAACTGCCACAGAAATGCCGTTGTGGGAGACCAGGTGGGAATTATGAATTTTGCCATTTGTAAGAAAAAAACTAAAAATTGCTAATTGGATTGAAAACCTTGCTATAAAAAGTGATTACTCCAGTAGGTATTGTGGATGATGTAATCAGTGTCAAATGCAAACAAGGTTGGGAGATGAAAGAAAATTAGATGCCTAACAAATCTGAGGCCAAACTGAGTCTGTTCCTTGGCTTTTGCTGATTCCCTACGAGTGAGGAATTCAGTGTTAACAGTGTTAATTCCAGGGCCAGAGGACAGTTCTGTAGGTAAGCAAGGAGAGGGTGAGTGTGTTTGAGGCCAGGGACTGTGTCAGTAACAAAGTATTTGTTATTCTAATGAGGGTGGAGCCTGAAGGAGGGGCTTTATTTTCCTGAGGTAGATGGTCCCTGAGGATGTAAACTGGGGAAGTGAAGCATTGACTGAGTTGCTTAATTTAAGGAAAATGGATCAAGAGTTTGCTACAGGTCATTAGTTCTAGCAGCTGAGAGGAGGCTACAGAGAACGAAGGGTTTTAGGCACCTGAAGAGAGGAAATTGGGGGTGATATAAGAGCAGTTGAAAGAAGAGCATTTCTGATGTTTTGCTGGGCAGGGTTCACTGGAACTGTTTTTCATTTCTACATAGACACTTCAGTAAAAGTGACGTTGTACGTGTATATGCGGAGGTGTGTGCGTGGGCACACGTGCTGAGATATGACTTACCAAGTCTGACTCCAAGGCACATGTCAGAGGAGAGGAGGGAAGCCATTTGAATTACATGTTAGTAAACTGAATTTTAAACTATATACAATTATTATTCCATAATCTGTGGTGTGTATTTAATCTTTCTCCATCTTGTTTTCTTTATAAAATAATTATTTACTCCCCCTCTAGAGGTTATTATGCGTCATTTAACTGAGTTGAGGGAATATCCCTGGCAATTGTAGTCAAGATTCGGTGGCTAGAAGGTAGAGGGAGTGAGTGATAGATGTTTTTATAGAGTAATTCCAGACAAACTTTCATTTCTGTTGACATGAACTTGACATAAGGCATGTCTACAAGTTATCATTATTTGCAGATTAATAAGATAGTTTATAAGATTTTTTTCCATTTTAGTCAACATGTAATTCTTTCTCTACCTAATGAGGGATTGTTAGCACATAAATAATATTCCAAGAACCAGCCTTGCCCATTTTAGTAAGTCAAATACTTATTCAATTGGCAATAAAAGCAAGATCTAAATTCAAGAGTGCTTTATGCCCTTCCTCAGTTGAAGGTACAACAGGAAGTAAATTAAGGCTCTATATAATTTATTGCATTTTTAAAAGCTTTGTGCACTTTTAAAAATGCCTTGAGGCATTAACAATAAAATTAACTTACACATCTACTTACAGCAATAATGATAGATTCAAGCGGAAATCAGGAGCATACAAATCAAGCTATATGCCCAGTTGCCCTTGGAATATTGAAGGTATATTAAAAATACATAGTTATTTTAATAAGGAAGGATGAAAGTCTTTCTGTCCTCTTTTTTTTTTTTTTTTACATTTTCTGCGCTTCTCTTGATAGAACAGCCAAAAAAGAAAAAAAACCCCCCCAAAACAAAAAACAAACTAATATTTTTCACTGATGATAAAGAAGCAAATGTTCGAGGGCGCCACTTGGAATTGGACGTCCACATCCGCCTCAGACTGCAGGGGAGGGCTCTGCAGGCCTGCAACCTGCACACACCAGTGACCCTCCATCCCCTCGCTGTGCCGGTCACACACGCCTCCCCCACAGATCTGCTGCCTGGGAGCTGGCCTCATCCATCGTTCTACAAAGTGATCTTTTCAGTAGGTTGCCAGAGGGTCCTTCACATTTGTGCTTTATTTATCAAAACAATTTAAAATGTAAGGAGGAGTACAAATATACACAGACCACTACTGTGGGGAATTAAAAATGTTTTTAAATTTTTCTATAACCAATTTCATCTCACACTGTGATCCCTTTTGTGCTAATGGAAAAAAAAAACTTTGATTTGACAATTAAATATAAGTCTCTAGAGGTGAAAATAATGTCTTTCAGATAAGTATTCAAGCTGTTGGAACTCCCTATCAAGGCTGTTTCTTTTCCTGCATTCAGCACAGCCCTCTGGCTCTCTTCCTCTCAGGATGACAGGTAGGTGGGTGGGAAAAAGAGAAGCCTGGGAGAGAGAGGAGGCTGCGGCCCACCCATCCTCTGTCCCAGACCTCTGCCCTGCTGTCTCTGTTGCTGCTATGGTGGCGGCTGCACTCTCAGTACCACGAGTGCAGTGGGCTCTGAATTGGGCTGGTCCTGATCATTCCCCACCCCACCCCCATCTCCCCTTCTGCTGATGCTCTGGATCTCTGGGATTTGGCTATGACTGCCATTCAGCCCCAGCTTGACATGCAGCCCTCATGTGTTCTCATCATCAGGATCACTTCTCCTCTCACTAGCCAGCAGCATGCACCATTCCCTCAGGAGAGGGGACGCTTAGAGATTCCTTGCATGCCATGCCTAGGCCCTAAGAACCCAGGGTCCTGTCTCAGGCCTTCTCTCCAAGGGTGCCACCAGCTGTTTAATTCCCCCATCATCAGCCCAGATGGGCAAGGTTGATTTGATGGGCTGCCTTTAGAGTTCCAGCAGCACTCAGCTTTCCCTTTAATTTGGGTCAGTCTATTGCCCTTCCTCACCCTGATCCCTAGGTCTTTGTAACCTCTCCTCTCCACAGCTGTTTTCCTCTTATTTTTCCCTGGGAGGAAGGAGCCATTCATCTATGGGAAATATAAAAGGCAAAATAATAGGTGATCAGTTCCCTGCAATCTTTAATCAAATACCTGTCCCAGTCCCAGCTCTCCAGGGCTTACCATGTGCTGTGACACCAAATGTTTTGATGCCTGCTGGTGCAGATGCATGGCCAGTGGCTGTGTTAGCAGGTAATTGGGAGGGAGATGAGAGGCAGTAGAGAGCATGCAAGGAAGATCTGTCACAAAAATCTAAGTCAATAACTTCACAGTGTCAGCAACAGGAATGCAGGACAGTTGTCATCTAGAAGTATGGATCTGTTTTCAATAACTCTATCCCTCTCTTCTGATGATAGGTGAAACTAGCCTAGTGACTTCTGTTGACTTTTTGTGGTTAACCTCTGGTGGTAAGACTAGAATAGGAACCGATAATTTTCCTTGTATCATATTCTTATATAGCCACTGTATTATATGCTAGGGCTGCCATAACAAAATCCCAAGGACTGGTTCAAATAACAAATTTGTTTTGTCATAGCTGTGGAGTGTAGAAGTTCAAGATCAGGGTGTAGGCAGCTTTGGCTTCTCTGGAGGCCACTCTTTGTGGCTTGCAGACTGCCCCTTCTCGCTGTGTCCTCTCACGGTCTTTCCTCTGTGTGCACTTGTCCCCACTGTGCCCTCTTCATCTTAGAAGGGTACAAGTCATATTGATTAGGGTCCACCGGTTGGCCTCATTTTAACTTGATCACCTCTTTAAAGACGTCTCCAAATATGGTTACCTTCTTAGGGACTGGGAGGTGAGACTACAACATATGAATTTTAAAGGGACACATTTCCACCCATGACAGCCACTGTATTCTGAGGAATTCCAAGTACTTTTAAATCATAACCATTACTGAAACAAATGTTAATACCATCACTGCTTTTCTGACTATAAAACACACATCATTCAGTTCTCTTAGAATAAATGAGACACAGACTCCTAAATTTTAATTTTATTCTTTTAATTACACAAAAAATACCTTCATAAGTGATTGGTGGGGAAAATTCAAACTATCCAGAAGAATGTAAAGAGTTACTGTCTTCCTTCATATCCTTTGACTTTGTGTCCAATCTCCCTTATTTCCCAGAGATTTATCACAGTTAATATTGTAGGACCTATTTTTCCAGATAAATAGATAATATTTATACACAAATATAATGCACAATTTTAAAATTTTGACTTTGTGTTTCCAGGGGCGGGGTAGTGCTATCTGTATTGTTTTCTGGCTTGTTTTTCCACGTAACATCATGACTTAGAGTTTTTTCAGTGTTTGGAAAGGTTTTTCAACCTTGGTACTATTGACTTGGGATGGGGGTGTCCTGTGCATCTTGGGGTATCTAGCGACATATGTGGCCTCTGTTCACTAGATGTTAGTAGCACTTGCTGCCGTGGTACGTGTGATGTCCCCAGACATTCATTGCCAGTGTGCCCTAGTGAACAAAACTGTACCCAATTGAAAACCACTGGTATAGAGATTTCTTTAGTTTTTTAAAATTGCTGCATAATATCTAGCATATGGTAGGCCATAGTTTAGTTGCGTCCTATTGATGGAAATTTAAGATATTTCCATTTTGTTACCATTAGGACTGAAACTGCGTTGACTGTTCTTACATGTGACTCTTTTCATGTGTACTAACATACAGGTCAAGAGAAATGTATACTTTATATTTTTATAGATCATATCAAATTATCCTTCAAAATCTTTGTACAGTTTACATTTCCTACAGTGAGTGCCCATTTTTTCACATCCTTGCCAACCCTGAACAGTACCATATGATCTTCTAATTTTTGTTGTAACGGAAAATTTGTGTATCGTAGTTCCCCTGCTATTGGCACTTCAGTGTCTATGTATTTGTATGTCTGTCTTTGTGATCTGTTCATATTTCCTGCCACAACCGTTTTTATGAGTGGTTTGATTTGTAGGAATTCTTCACATGTATTCTGGCTCTTAAATCTTTAACTGCTACATCCTTTGCAAATATTTTTCTCCCAATCTGTTGCTTGTTTTCTAACTTTGTTAACACAGCCTTTTATGATCAGAAATTTAAATTTTATAGTTAAGCATTTGAATTTTATTTAAGAAAGGCATCTAAACCTCTATTGTGTATGCTATATATTTTTGTTCTTCTTAATGTATTTTTATCAAGCTTTACTTTTTACCATTTGGCTCTTTAACCTATCTGTAATCCATTTTTAAGACTTTTTTTTTTTTTAGAGCAGTTTTAGGTTCACAGTAAAATTGGAAGAAATGTACAGAGAGTCCCCATTTGCCTCTGTCCCCACCCATGCACAGCCTCCCCCATTATCAACATCCCCACAGAGTGGTATGTTTGTTATAATTGGTGAGCCTATATAGACACATCAAAATCACCCAGGATCCAGAGTTTACTTAAGATGGTGTTTTACAGTCTGGGGCTTTGGACACATGTCATGTGTAATGTCATGTCTCCATCACTGTAATGTCATAGAGTAATTTTGCCACCCCTAACAATCCTCTGTTCTCCATCTGTTATCCCTCTTCTCTCCCCAACTCTTGGCAACCACTGTTCTTTCTACATGTTTATAGTTTTGCCTTTTCCAATTGTGATCTAGTTGGAATCATATGGTATGTAGCCTTTACAAATTAGCTTCTGTCAAGCTTCCTTCCTTCAGTAATGTACATTGAAGTTCCCTCCATGTCTTTTCATGACTTCATAGCTCATTTCCTTTCAGTGCTGAATAATATTGAATTGTTAGGATGTCAACATTTTATTTACCCTTTTACCTACTGGAGGACATCTTGGTTGCTCCCAAGTTTTGCCAGTTACAAATAGAGGTGCTAGAAAGATAGCACAGGCTTTCGTGTGCACATTTTTAACTCCTTTTGGGTACATATCAAGGAACATGATCTCTGGGTCTTATGGTAAGAATATCTTTAGTTTTGTAAGAAACTATCAAATTGTCTTCCAAAGTGGCTATAGCATTTTGCATTCCCACGAGCAGTACATGAAAGTTCCAGTTGCTCCTCATCTGTGCCAGAATCATCAGTGTTCTGGATTTTGGTAATTCTAATTTGTTTGTGATGATATCTTCTTATTTTAATTTGCATTTCCCTGATGACATATGATTTGGAACATTTTTTTTACATGCTTGTTTGCTATCTATATATATTCTCTGGTGAGGTGAATGCTAAGATCTTTTAAATGGGCTGTTTGTTTTCTTCAAGTATCGAGAGTTCTTGGTGAATTTTGGATAAGAGCCCTTTATCAGATATGTGTTTTACAAATATGTTCTCCCAGTCTGTGGATTTTCCTATTCTATTGACATTAACTTTTGCAGAGAAGAAGCTTTTAAATTTTATTTATTTACTTTTATAATGATAAAATAAAGTTTTACTTACTTTTAATTTTTAATTTTTTATTAAGTCATAAACACATAGATCATGTATATATACATTAATGCATTTATGGGGTATAATGTGAATAATACTGATTTTATATATAATTTGGAATGCTTATATTGAACTAGTTAATATATTCTTCACCTCATTTACTTAATTATTGTGTTAAGACATTTATACTATATACTTAATAGGTTAGACATGTACCCTTGCAATATGCACCATAGGTGTAGTCCCGCCATTTACTCTTTCTCCATTAAACCTCCCCCCCTCCCATCCCATGCCCCTCCTCTTCTCAGTTATTTCTTTGATGCTTGGTGCCCTTAGTGTTATATTTAAGAAGTCATTGCCTTACCTGGGGTCATCAGGTTTTCTCCTATCTTCCTGTCTAGTAGTTTTTTAGCTTTGTATTTTACACTTGGTACTGTGATCCATTTTGAGTTAATTTTCACAAAGAATTTAAGGTCTGTCTCAAGATTTTCTTTCTTAATTTGGACAAGTCATTCCCATGTCATTGTTGACAAAACTGTCTCTGCTTCATTGTATTGCCTTTGGTTCCTTTGTTAAAGAGCAGTTGGTGATATGTAAGTGGGACTATTTCTGGGTGCTCTGTTCGTTCCCATTGGTCTGACTTTTCTTTCACACTACCACACTGAAGTTGGCGAGGGTCAGTCCTCCCACTTTGTTTTTATCCTTTGATATTGTGTTGTATATTCTGGGCCTTTGTCATATAACTCTAAAATCAATTTATTGATATACAGAAAATAGCATGCTTAGGTTTGGATTATGTTAAATCTACAGGGCAAGTTGTGAAGAAGTGACACTATTGAATCTTCCTTGTTATGAACGTAGGATATGTCTTCATTTATTTAGTTCTTTTATTTTGTTCATTAGTTTTGTAGTTTTTCTCATGCAGATCATGAATGTATTTTGTTAGATTTGTAACTAAGTTTTTCATTGTTTTGAGTGCTAATGTGAATGGCATTGTGTTTTTAATTCCATTTGTTTATGGCTAGTATGGGAAAGTGACTGACTTATGTATGTTAACCATATGTCCTATGATCTTGCTATAATTACTTACTAGTTCCAAGAGTTTTTTTGTGATTTACTTTGAATTTTCTACATAGAGGATTATATCATCTGAGAACAAGGTTAAATTTTATTTATTCCATTCTAATAGGTATGCCTTTTATTTCCTTTTCTTATACTATTGTATTAGCTGGAGGTTTCAGTACAATGTTGAATAGGCATGATGAGAAGGGATATCCTTGTTTTATATTTGATCTTAGTGGGAAATCTTCAAGTTTCTCACCATTAAGCCTGATGGTAGTAGCAGGATTTTTGTAGAATTTTTTATGAAGTAGTGAAAGTTCTCAATTCCTAGATTACTGACAGTTTTTTTTTTTTTACCCACAGTTTTAAATCATGAATCAGTGTTGGATTTTTATCAAATGCTTTTTCTGCATGTTCTGATATGATCGCGTCATTTTTCTTTTTTCAGCCTGTTGATGTGAAAGATTACATTAACTGAGCTTTGAACATTGAACCAGTCTTTCATACCCAGGATAACTCCCTGTAGTCAATTCTTTATAAATGTTTTATATGAAGGTATTTTCTCTATTCTCTACTCAAACATTTATATAAATGTATTTGAAGTTGTATGTTTAATCTGCATGTGGGTTGCTCTAACACAAGTACTATAGAAGGTAAGTACAATTTGCATTTCTATTTATATTAAAATTATTAATAGAGCTTTTGTTTTTCCTCTTCATAGAGAATTCAGGGTACTGAAGGCAGGTAAATTTCTGACTGCTGTCCCTGTTGTCTTCGGCTGGCTGGCTGGCTAGAATAAAGCTCTCCCTGAGTAGGGAATAGAATAGCGGCCTTCTGACCATTTGCAATAGTGGCTTCTTCTCAGATAGTGGGATCACCGTTCACATGAGGCCTTTCAATTTCTTTTTCATTTTTCTGTGGGCCAACCCCACCCTTTTTTATGCCATCGGAGACCTGAATTTTCTTTTCGATCCTTTTATTGATTAGTCTGGCTGGCTCTAAACTAGACCATCACATACTCGAGGACATATTCTTCTTGGATTGTAAAACCAAGAAAATGATCAGGTAAAGAAGGCCCAGGAGGGCTTAGGAGACAAAAGATTCGAAAGGAGGTGTTGCAAAAGTATCACCTCAGAGCCCCAAGCTTAGCAGAATGGAAAACAAGGGGACGCCTTTTATTTCATTAACAGTTCTGCCCCTACACTGGATGAGTTCAAACCCTTTTATGTTTGAGTAGCTAACTACAGAGTAGTTAAGCTGTGTTTAGGAAGAACAACAAAAGTACTAGAAAGGATCTGAAAGAATATAGAAAGAGTGAGATTGTACATAAATTAAAACAACATAAAAATGTAAGAGGGAGGTGACATTTTTCTTACTCTCTGACCTCCTCTCTACCAGCTCTTCCTCCCCCTTTTCATCAACTTCTGGTCACCCCCTTCCCTGCTCCAGCCAGCTTCATGAACACTGAGTGCCAAAATCCTGCTGCTGTGGACCATGCCACTTACTCAGAACACTGTCCTGCAACATCTCAGCCGGCTAGCTCACTTTCTTCACTCTAGGCCCACAGGGAGCCTGCTGGTGAGACCTTCCCTGAGCACAGTCTGTGCAATAATGTCTCTCCAGTTATCTAGCTCAGATTTATCTTTCTAGCAATTACTACCTTCTGCTGTGCCTTGCATTGTCACTTTATACACCTTGATTACTGTCTGCTTCTTCCTCTGAATGTACATTCCAAGGAGGAGTATTTGTATCTATAGTATAGAACAGTACTTGGTGCTGAAAACATATTTGTGCTGAATGAATGACTAGGATTAGTCAACTAAAATACGAGGAATATTAAGTATGACATGCCATTGTTTCATTCCTGGTTCTTTCTTCTTCAAGGTATTGTGTTTAAAAGAAATATGATATTCCAGAATGAGGTAAATGTACTTTTAATATGTATTTTGTTTTTTATCACATACTGTACATCTAAGCTGCGGAAGCTTACAGGGCATGTTAAATGTGCTTAAATAAGTGTTTTTGTCTGTAACTTGGAGTCTTGTGAGATCAGGAGACAGAAACTAAGGCGTTGCTGTGATAGATTTCCATTCTGCCTGTGGCTAGCTCACACCTCTCCAGGAGGTCATCCATGCAGATCTATTTCAGGCTCCTTTCTGTATTGTGCACTTTTAAGCAGGGAATTCTCCTTTTGTGAATAAAGAAAAGGATCAAGAAAAGATTAGTGAAACATTCCTTGAAAATTAACAATTCAGCCCCCATATTTCAGTAAAGATAATATTTTTTCTTCCATAGTATCTCTCTACCAATAATTATGAACATTTTCTCTTCACATTATGGTATTGGTTATGTGGAAAACATACCAGCATCAACCATACATGATTTTAATAAGAGCACTGTATATCTTCAGAAGGTCACATAACACCTGTGAATCCTGCTTCCCTAGCTTGTGTATTTTGATAGAGTGTTTGAATTTATTTACAATGTAAAATTAAAAAAAAAAAGAGTGACTAGAAAGTATTGCATTGATATTGTATTCATTTTCAAATCCTATCTCGAGTTCTGTGTTCTCCATGAAATCATCCTAAGTCCCTGAATTCGTTTGGCACTTCCTACCTTAGAACAAAGAATTACTTTGGATTTTCCTGCAAACACTTACCTTTATACATGTGCTATTTGCTCTATGAGATTGTGCTTTTAAAATTTATTTTTGAACTTGGGATAGGCCTTTAACACGTTTAAAAACGTTTAAATAAATAGTGCAAACATCGGCTTCATAATGCTGTGAAACGGGATTTTTCCATTTGTTTGTATTTAAGGTATGCCAGATGTCTATTTAGAAGAAAAATATATTTTAACGTTTATCAAACTATTACTAAATGCTGGGAAATAAGAGACTATCCTCTGCTCCCAAAAGATTTTGGTGAACAAAGAATTAAAATAAATATCTGGAATACATAGGGAAATAAAAAGAAAAAATAAATTTGCTCTTAGTGTACAAAATCAAAATTTTAAATCCATTACTTAGGGCTGTTTTATTTCTAAGAGTTTTTACTGCAGAACTATGGCACAAAAGAAGGCAAAGGTTTATAGGGAGACAGCGGAAACTTTCCTTTGAGTGAACAATGCAATTACTAACATTACTAATCTGAATAAGCTATAAGAAAGAGCTAATGATTACTGCTTTTATATGTACTGGCAACACTGTTACCAGATTTTTGATACTGAATTTCCAGGCTCTTGGTCTCCATGGTTCGAAGAATGAAGCAACGAACCACAGGATAGGTTTTATTCAACAGGTATAAGTGTTACAGCTCTTATAACAAGCCAAATTTCCTTGTAGAGTAGAATTAGCAGTAAGATAGGTTTTATAATACGAGTGTTACAGCTCTTATAAAGGAGTAAACCTCCTTGTAAGTGTTTAGAGCTCTTACAAAGGGGCGAACCCCCTTGTGAGTGTTTATGGCTCCTACAAGGGGCAATTCTCATAGAGCAGGATACAAGTGTTACAGAGCCAAACCTCTTTGCTCTTCTTCTCTTTCTCCTGAGATCTGTCCAAGTCTGTGCTCAGGGTCTCTGACTTATATAGGGGCAGTTGTCCAATGAGCTTTTGGGTCTTGAAAATAGACTAATCATGAATAGGTTTTGAAAATGGACCAATCAGGGATGCACTGGAGGAATCGCCAGAAGTCCACGTGAGGAGTACAGTACCAGTGTCTTTCCCCGCATGTGTTTGGTTCTTTTGGTTACTGGAGCCTCTGTTGGGGGAGGGAAGCTCCCTCTTTTGCTCCAGCCTGCTGGTTTCTACGGCAGGTCCTCTAGCACCACTCTACTGGAGCCTTTGGTGGGGGAGGGAAGCTCCCATCAGCTTGCTTCAACCTGCTGGTTCCTCTGCCGGCTGCTGCCACCAAGACAGGGGTGGCAGGTCCCCAAGCCCCGCTCAGCTGAGCTGGCTGGGGCGCCACTTTTCTGGTATCAGCACGGCTACTAAGACTGTCCCATCCCACAGTACCAAGTGTTATGAAATGGTATTAAGGGCAGATAAAAAAAATTCACTTACATTATTTAACAAATTTTCTGATAGGTTGGTAACATTTCTTTTCTTGAAATCTTTGGCTATTTTTTGAGTAATATAATATTTGCCTTAATATCAGATATCACAGAGTCATCTGCTATCGGCCATCTTCTACAGGGATAACACACAAGACTAAGTTAACTGATGCTGTCTTGGAAGTATTATTCCAAGTGGGATTAGTATAGGTAGCTGTTTGGTCTAATCTGAATCTCATGTTTAATAGGTTCTTTGACCTAATGAGTTACTACAAGAGACTCACTGAGAACCTAGCAATTCAGTAAGAATCTATACATTAGACCGAAAAGATATCCCTCGTTTGTTGATGACTGTGAAATGGAGTGAAAGTTTTTTTGGTGGATGTAAAATGTAAGCCAGAGCGAGGGATGATATTTGCAAAATACAGCACCCATAAAACTGTCAGAAAAATAAAATTTCCTTTGGTTAAAAACAAAGAAAAATGTTAGGCCAGCTAAGCTTATCTGACTTATGTAGTGGTCATTTTCAAGGCCATTTTGTTTTTGTCTCTTCCCTGCCCAAAATAAGTAGAACTCAGTATTTGGACAGGTAGTGGGAACACGTGTTTATTTCTGAAAAGAGTTATAGAAAAGAATGGCTTAGAAACTGGAATGATTTTTCACTGTCTTTCCTATGTAGATATTAACACAGTTTCTCTTCCTTCTTCTGGGCACACGTATTGGATATCAGCCTACCACCAAGGATAATATCAGGAATACGCACTTTTTTTTCTGCAACCGATGCTTTTATAGAACAGAGAATCTGGAAATAATCACTGACAATTACTACTGCTAGCTACGTAGTATGACAGAGACACTTAGACTATGATCCTTCCATGACATTTTCATTACAAATCCTATTAAAATGTGATTTATTGTCTCAAGTACCCAATACATTATCCAGAATCCCTGCTCAAGGCTGATATTATAAACCACTCCATACCTTTCCTTTTTGATCTATCAAATAAAACTAAAGTTCTACTGTCCAAAAGCTGTGTATATGTCATAGTAAAATAATGCCTAGTGAGTCTTTAAAAGAAACTAAGTTGTTTTGGGACAGGAGCTACATCATTTGAAGGTGTGTTTGAATTTATAATACTTGATATCCATGGATACAAAGTATTAAATGATAATAATAGAATCAGGATCACTAGATTTTGTCTAATTCTCATTTATTCTTGAGAATCAAAATGATACCAGTGTTTCCCACCTTGAATGCTCCCACTGCCTCATAAATAATTTCATAAGCTGTCTCATAATTAATCTGTCCTCCATAAAATCTTGCATATATGTGCAACGGGTGACCATGTTCTATTTCGTTAGACTGGACAGAAATCAGGAGGGACTTACCTAGAAAAAAGTTTTTCGATGTGCTGAATTTGTTCTAGATCCTCTTCAGAAGATTATGGCTTACGGCTTGTTTGCACTTATGTTAGTTTTTGCTTACTGTTGATAGATGTTAAGGAGTCTGGCTTTTGGCCAAGACCTCTGTGTGATTTTTTTCGGCTTGACCGTAAAAAGTTACAAAGGCTTTACCTGGCAGGCCTCACCCAAAAGTTGTCCTCCTCATACCAAATTTGAGGCACAACCAGCAGTCTCAGAGAAGAGTTGTAGTCAAGGGCTCAGCCCCACTGACAGGCTAAAGTTCTTACACATTATCTGCATTCATAGCCCAGGCACCTCGATTTGAAGACCTCTTTAATGGGAGACTTTGGCAGAAGGCTTTCTCAGGAGCCTCTGCTGAGACCACCTTCGGTGGAGGAGGGGGAGACCTTGAAGACACTTTTTCTCCACCCTGACCCAGAATTCAGTACTTTTCCATTCCCAGCCCATCTCTCTTTCCCTCCTCCTATCCCTCCTCTTGGGGAGGTCTATAAAACTTCAAGACTCTTATTTGAGATTCTTGTGGCAGTGAGATGGTTCCCAATGTCTGTGTCCCCCCCACCCCCTGCCCCTGTGCTAATCTATGGGGAAAAATGAACAGCAGGAGCCATCACCTTCTCCTGTGTGGCCTGTTGCTTATGCTGTCCATCACAGTGAAGTTCCTTTGAGTTCATCTCCTGACCAGTGTTGTTGCTTTCCTATACAACAATCTTGCCAGCTTCCCCAATTTTACATCTAACATCTAAAGGTCAAAATTCAAACGTGAGATCTGATCACTGCATCACACTTTGGGGGAGTATGCAGACAAGAGGAATACAACATTGACCATTACTAGGACAACTGGTTCTATAGGTGAAGCCAGTCCTTCATCGAGTGGGTATGACACACTCCTGACCTGTCTTCCTTCATCTGTCAACTGTGGCGTTTTTTTACCTTCTATGTGGACAGAAATTTTAACTAATAAATCTCTAATAAAACAATAATCAATGTTTATTAAATGAACACATACTCTGGACCATGTACTATCTTTGGGATATAGTGATAAAGAACCTCATAAGTTCTATATAAAATAATGGAACAAAACAGAGGTGGGTAGTGCAGAAGCAGTTGCATTATGACTGCACCTCTTTTCTATGGTGGGGTGCCGACTAGTGGTAGAGAGATTTGGAGACAGATTGAAAGGAAACTTTTGGTGGCTGGAAAAAATCAGGTAGCATTAGGATCCTGGCCAAGTAGGATGAAGCTCAGTGAATGGTACAGATGCCACTGTGTCACCAAAATTGGCTAGGAAACAGATAGATGTGTGAATGGAAACAGTATGGTAGGTGTCAGGGAAGAAAGAAAAGGTATTACTTGTATATTAGTGAACAGTCAGCTAGGCTATCTCATGAACAGACCTAACACTAAAGCTTCCACTCCCAACGTTGTATACATGTATGTACCAAAGACTGGTAGGCAAGACAGTGAGATTGCTGATTTATCTACAGCCCTGGTGAGGATTGGCTTATGGACTGGACAAGAAGGGCATCTAGTTGTACAGATGTAGTAAGTGAGAAAGAAGTTTGGGTAGGTACTGAGAGATCTTTTATGACTTGCTAATTTGATGACTTACATATTTAATATGTAAGGCTTATACATATAGGATTTTTTTCTTTATGTTTTATAGTAGAAAGTTGCAAAAGACTCCTACTAAATGAATGAAAACAGCCTAATATACTCTAACAGCAAAGAGCTAAAGAAACATGGTGAGTTAAATTCTAGGAAGGGATAAGCCTTTCCTAGCAGGAAGGACATATGGCTGTTCTTATGACAAGGGGAGGAGCAGAGGATGCACCAATCACCTCAAACTTGGTAAGAATAGACCAGATAAACTTTTCACAAATATTTAACAATATCTGTGGGTTGCTTTGGTTAATTATATACCAAGGAGACCCAGTCAGAGAGCAAGGCCATACCTGCTGGGGCAGGGCAGAAAAGCCAAAAGAAGCCCATCTGGCACTCAGGTAGTTTATAAGTAAAGGACCACTCATGGCTAGAAGGAAGATGGTAGGCTGGAGAGAAATCTTCATGACTTAGGACAGGAGAACAAACTGCATAGGCATCATTAAAGCTGTAAAGTTAGAGAGATCTCTGAAACATTGCTAGTGTACAAATCTCAACTCCTGGTCCATTTGAAGCCATCGGTGATTAGAACTTAAGTAAAGCCACAGAAAATTCAGACCCAGTTCAACTACTGATTAGGCTGACTCAACCTGGAGTTGGTACAACATTGCTTCTGTTGCAGTCTGTTGGTCATAGCCCGCTAGCCAGGCCAGTACAAATTCAAGGTAAGATAATCTCTGTTGATGTGAGGAGTAGCATGTGCAGAGAAGGGAGGAATTTTTAGGACCTGTATTTGCAGATTAGTTATGATATTAAGCAACACATTTATTTAAAAAACACTTGGTTTGGGAATTATGCATGGATTTCAAGACTATACCAAAAGAAAAGAGAAAATATTTCAAATTGAATGATACAACCTGTGAAGATTTGTGGAATGCAGCTAATGCAGTGCTTACAAGAAAATTTATAGTGTTAAATTCTTATATTATAAAATGCAAAAAAGGTTTAAAATTAATAATATAAGCATCCAATTTGAGAAGAAAAAACAAGACCAGTTCAATTAAAGGTAAGAAGAAAGTAATGAATAAAGACCAGAAATTGATGAATTATAAAATGAACAAAAAGTAGAGAAAGTTAACAAAGTGATAAAGCCAAAAACTAGTTCTTTGAAAAAGTTAAGAAAATTGATAAAACTCTAGCAAGACAACTCAAGGAAAAAAAGAGAGAAAAATCTGTGTAAGTTATCAATACCAAGAATGAAAAATGAGATATCACTGAAAGTATAAGGGGATATTATAAACAACTTTATGCTGGTAAATTGGACCATTTAGATAAAGCATGTTCTCTGACAGATACATATTACCAAAGCTGATACAAGAGGTAACAATATCTGAATAGTCCTGTATCAAGAAAGAAATAGAATTTGTAATCAATCATAAGAAAACTTCAGAATGATATATCTTCACAAACTTTTTTACAATATAGGAGAGGATAAGAGAATACTTCTTAACTTGTATTTTGGTCATATTCCTCATGAAATATGCAAAACCTGAAATATATATTTCAGGATAAAAAAATATAGATGAATGCTCCCCATGAGCACAAAAAAATCTTTAGTAAAATATTAGCGAATAAAATTCAGCAGTATACAAAAAGTTAATATAAGGTATTGCATCAAAACATGTTATACCCATTCATTATACCAAGGCAAAATTGTGTTAATGTAAGCCACTCTCAAAATGATCATAAAATAAAAAAACTCTTATGATAGAAATGTCTTTATCATCATTATCATCTGAATTACAAAATCAGATGATGGGTATGATTTAATATATTAGAATCATCCATTCTGTGGGCATGTTAGTTCCATTCAGCTGTTGTACTTAGCTGTTGAATGTTTAAATAGTCACTGATAGAATTTTTATCTATCTGAGTCTATGTATCCATCTATGTAGTATGTATGTCTGTTTCTGTCTATGTAGTATGCATGTCTGTATCCGTCTGTGTAGTATGCATGTCTGTATACATCTATCTTTGTGGTCAGCATTACTACATTTTCTTTAATCATGTTCTTATTACTTATTGAAAAGTCTTCAGTAGGCTTTAATCTTTCTACACTAGAGCTTCCTAAAACATCTTCATCATTAATTCTATGAGATGATAATAGTTTAAATGAAACTCAACAGTCTTTCATTTTATTCTTTTTTACCTTTCTTTATTATTTTGCTTTTTAAAAAATTTAGATTAGTATAGGGGTAATACAATTAGATTAATATAGGGGTAAAACAATGCATTGTTTGCTTTGTTAGGAAAATTCTGAGTTGTATTTGAGTCCTTCACTCAGGAGGTGTGCCATATACCTCTACATTGTACCTGTTGGGTGGGAGTTTACTGAACCCATGCCCCCCTTACCCCTACCCTTTTCTTGAATTTAATCATGTTTTTCCTTTCCTGTGAGCCTCTAGTTGTTCACCTGCTTCAAATTATTGGCAGTATTTTTCAAGCCAGATTTTGCAGTGCCTTAAAGGTCCTGATATGTGTGATGATAACATGGGTGGCCTACTTTGGAACCTGCCACTGGCTGCTGTTGCATCCCGAGACTCATGACTCTGACTTCAGATACCCTAAAAATAATGTAGATTTTCAACTGTAAGAAGCCATCATGGAGGCTACATGGAGGAAGTGGCCCATATGGTGCCTTCAAGGATAGAGAAGTACCTTCTAGGCAAAGCAGATGCAAAGTAGTTTATTTTAGTCAGAGAATAGGATTTATGACAAGATTCTTCTTTGCTTTTGTTTTATAAAATTATTTGAAAAAAAGTTTTAAATGGGAGACAAATGGTTGATTTTTTTTATAATAGCAAAAAATACAGTTTATTATAAGCACCAAACCTTTCTGAGGAATGCTTATATATTTAGATACATATAATGTTTTCACATTAGTCCTTATGATCTTTAGTGCCTCAACCTTTTGACTTATTTCATACCCTCTATTATATATAAGAGATCTGGTACATATTAGGTACTTAACAGTTCTGTGAAAGGCTAGTGTAGTCTTATAGAAAAGTTGACCAGTCTGTGGTTCCATGCATCCAGTTGATTTTCTAAGCTTTCTAGAGTGGTTGAAGCCTAAAACAAAAGTAATCAGTATTATTGTTAAAATATACCAAGAAAAAATAATATAATACATGCACATATGCACTAATAAAATATACTATTACTAATATTTTAAAAGACCTTTTCTTTTACAAATTCCTTCTCTTCCAAAGGAATCTTATATGTTGTAAGACATATTAAATTTAATAAGCTCAATAATTATAAATAAAATTCTTCAGTTTAAAAAACAATAATACAGAGTGGGGAGGTTTGGTGGGGACGGTAATTGGTGGGACCTCAACCTATGGTACATATTGCAAGGGTACGTGTCAAATCTATTAAGAGTAGAGTATAAATATCTTAACACAATAATTAAGTGAGGTGAAGGCTATGTTAACCAGTTTGATGTAAGCATTCCAAATTGTATGTAAAATCCGCACATTGTACCCCATGAATGAATTAATGTACACAGTCATGATTTAATAAAAAAAATTAAGAGAAAAAACAAAAACAGTAATAGTAGCCCATAAATTATGGGTATATGACATGCTATGTATTTTACTTATTTATTTGTTCATTGTCTGTTCCCATAACTAAATATAAGCTGTGCAAAGTAAAAAAAAATGTGAATTTTAATCATAGGTATTCTTGAAAAGATAAACAGATTTACCTAGTAAATTACAAGGCAGAGGAACTCTTCAAGGCAGAGAAACTGTTGAGAAAATATATTATCTTTGCCCCATATTCTTCCCTTCTATTTTTATCCTTATCCATCTGTAAGTCTATCCATTTTTCTGTGTTCACCTATATTTCCACTCATTTATTAATCCATTCATTCTCAATCTATTTCTATCCTTTCATGTTTCTTCACTTCCCAAATTTTCTTCTTTCCCTTCTCTTTATTTGCTTTTTAAAAATTGTTTAAATTTTTAATTATTACAGATACATAACACTCATATATATGTATAGGAAACAATGTGATGTTTTGATACAGGCACACAATGTATTTTAATAAAATCAAGATAATTGGGGGTACCCATTGCCTCAAGAATTTATTATTTCTTTGTATTAGGAATATTTCAATTCCACTTGTTTTACTTATTTCAAGGCATATGATAAGTGATTATTGACTTTAGTCATCCTGTGGTGCTATCAAATATTAGATCTTGTTCATTCTACTTAACTACATTTTTGTGTCCATTATAAATTTATCTCCCCTTTCCCATTACCCTTGACAACTTCTGATAACTGTCACTCTACTCTCTATTTCCAAGAGATCAATTGTTTCAATGTTTAGCTCCCACATATGAGTGAGAACATGTGAAATTTGTCTTTCTGTGCTTGGCTTATTTCAGTTGATGTTTTCCAGTTCCACCCATGTTGTTGGATGGAACCACAACAATCTTGTTAAAATGACAAGATTTCATTCTTTTTTATGACTGATAATATTTAATTGTGCATATGCACCACATTTTCTTTATCAGTCCATCCATTCATGGACGCTTAGATTGATTTCCAAATGTTGGCTGTGTTGAATAGTGCCACAGCAAACCTAAGAGTCCAGATAGCCCTCTGATGTACTGATTTCCCTTCTTTGGGATGTATACCAGTGGTATGATTGCTGGATCACGTAGTTCTCTATTTAGCTTTTTGAGGAACCTCCATAGTCACTGTGCTAATTTACAGTCCCAACAGCAGTCTACAGGGTTCCTCTTTTTTCATATCCTTGGCAGAATTTGTTATTGCCTGTTCTTTACATAAAAAAAAAAAAACAAAACATTTTAACTAGGGTGAAATGATATCCACATTTTTCTTTAAGGTTTTTATTTTTCATTTCACTGAAAGAACATTTTAAAAATATAAATGTTGGCCATGTGTGTGTCCTCTTTTGACAAATGTCTGTTCAGATTTGTTGCCCATTTAGTAACTGGATTATTTGCTTTTTTTCCCATTGAGTTGTTTGAGCTCCCCGTATCTTCTAGTTATTAATCCCTTGTCCAGTAAGGAGTTTGCAAATATTTATGCTCATTCTGCAGTCATTTCTTTACTTCATTGGTTTACTTTGCTATGCTTACCTGATTTTTGTTTTTTCTGAAGGTACTTTTCTGAGTGGAGTATCATTCAGTTGGTGTTCCTAAAGATCTCTGGATTGTATTTAGCCATCTCCTCCACCTCCCCCAGGCAGAAGAGGGTCTAGGACATTCTAGGAAGAGAGCAATTTGCTTTTTATACTGCATATACTATTCTGTTCCTAACATCTTTTGCAGCAACCATGGAATTTTAATGCAGGCTATATTGTATTTCCTTTTTCCCCTTCTTCTTTTTTCCCTCTTCCTCTTCTCCTTTCTCCCCTTACTCTCTCCTTGCCTTTTCTTTATGCATCATGGAATTTTTATAAGCAGAGTTTTCTATTTGATTACATTTCAATTCTCTAAGAGATGTATGTATTTTATAAAGTGTGCTGTTTTCTAAACTTATTTAACCATAGAATTTTTTTTGTGGCGTCATTTTGTGGAACTAATCTTATATAGAGAAAATTGGGATACTTGGCTCTATTTTAATAAATGTCATCTGTTTTTTTTCTTTAATGATTTTTTTCAATAATAAAAGGAAAATAGATACTCATTAGAATTGAAACATTATAGACGTGTATAAAGTGAAAAAGTTAAAATTCTCCACACATTTCAACTAAAGGGAGGGTCAGGCTGTCTCAGATTCTTCATTACGTCCCTGTGTCCAGCAGAGTGCCAGATACGAAGTAGGCCCTGAACAAATACGCATTGAATTTTCTAAATCAGTACAAACGTACATGGTGTATTGGCTGTTTATTAGGAGGTAAGATGTATTTCAACTATTTTGCATATACATGTTATATGATTCTTAGTGACTCATACTGAACTATAGTTAATCTGATTACTCTAATGTGAAAGTCTTTGTTCAACAGAGCAAATGTAATCCAAGGCTTTAGATTGAATTATTGCCCAAATTTAGGAATACATTCTCAGAAGGAACAGGCCACTGGGAATCCCCCTGCCCAATCTTCATTTAGGGATCCAAGATTTTATTGTATACAATGGTCTGTAGGTTAATCTGATATTTTTTACATGCCAATCACATTTTCTCAGCATCATTTACACTATAGGCAATGGTAGCTGTATTCGTATTCAGGAATAATATTAGAGACCTTCAAATAATGGTCCCAAATAACTACTATTCTGTCTATAAGGGGAATCAGTGTTGGCAGCTGTCTTTTAATTTAAAACCACATTACCCAGCATATTCTCTGTGCAGGTCATTATTTAAGTTTATTTTGAAAACTAGTCTTTTAAATTTGGAAACAAGTTCATGCAAGTGTGTAATGGTCAAACAGTATGGAAGAGAATACAGTAAAAATAAGTCTGGTGAACTTCACTTGCCTCTCACCTCTCTGATAATTTTCTGTTTCCTTCCAGAATTTTTTTTGATCACAAATTTTAGCTTTCAAGGTTGGTTTCTGAGAGAAAGTTAAACATAGACATAGAGAGAAAGCACATAAGAAGGAAGGAAGGAAGGACGGACTGACCTTCTAGGTTCTTCCTATCAAAAAAGAAGAAAGACATGCATGCACACAGAGGCTTCAGGCTTCCTGCTTTCCATTTGCTTCGTAAGGTGATGAGAATCCCAGCAAATCTTTTGTGAATAAAAACTCATGAAATGGAAAGATTCTTGGCTATAGTCTAGTGGCCTGTCATTACATCACCCCTCCTGAGATGGGGTTTGTTAAAAAAATTTTTTCTTCCTCAACAGTAACTTCTTGTTTCATATTACAATGGATAAAGGATGTAATATTTTCATGTAATAATCACAGGTGGGGTGGTACAGATTTGGACCTGGGCAAGTTCTTGTGAGCTTTCTTTAAACCAGTGGTTCACAAATGAGAGTGATTTTGTCTTCCTCAGGGACATTCGGCACTGTCTTGGTATTTTTGACTATCATGTCTGGGCCAAGTCAAGTATTCCTGGCATCTAGCAGACAGAGGCCAGGGATACTGGTCGACATTCTGCACAGCACAGATAGTCCCCTAATAGAAAAAAGTGCTTAATCTACAGGGCTAAAGGAGAGGAACTGTGCTTTAAATGCACTGTTTTGCCATTTGTTCTTTTGGGAATATGATTTTCATTAGAGAAACAACTCAAAATAAGCAATAGTGTGAACAGTAATAAAATATTATTCAATTTTCTACTGGGTTTTGTAGTCTAGGCCCTTGAGCCTCAAAACGTAATGGAGAATTTGGTGTTCTACTGATTAGTCCAGAAAAATAATTTTTTCATAGCTTTACCTACCCTTGACCTTTTTTCTTTTTTAACCTTTCTGATTATATTGCCTATGTGGGGTGTGTGGAACCCATGGCAGTCAGATGATACTTGAGTAGCAGGGAATAATAACAAATAAGTATTTTATATTTTTTAGAAAACAATAAAATCCAAATAGTAAGTCCATATTCATTTTCCTTTGCTGAGTTTTATTGCCAGAGACTTTTTCTCTGGTTCTGACCAGAATCTTCCCATAAATACCCTCTTTGAGTCAAAAGGTGCCACATAAATCTCTTTTAGGGTGAAGCCTGATAGCTATGTTCTGGTGGGCTAATTGTATTTAATCTGATCATTTCTGAATGTCATCACAGATTAAAGCATATAAAAAATCAAATAATGTGAGATTGCACTGACTCTGGGTTAAAAAGATTCTTGACCCATAGTAAATCCTATCATTGCTTCATTTCAGTGGAGTTTATGGCCTAGAGAAAAGTGTGGAATATTAAACATTTAAAGTTGTCTTGGTGATGAAGGAAATAAGATCATTGGAGCTATAATAAAATAGTTTAGAAGGTTTGGAATCCACTCCCTTACATTGTTGACAAGGAAGCAGAGGGTCTGAGTAGGTGAGTGGCTTGCCCTGGGTCACAGGCTCGTGGTACTCCTGGGGTGGAGGCCAGGCCCCCTCATCTCAGTGCAATGTTCTTCCGGCACTATTTCTATGTTGTAGCTCATAATTATCTCTCTGTGGTCAAGAGCTTACTGGAATAAAATATACCAAGGTCAGAACATAATACTCTGTATGTATTAATGACTTGAGGATATTCAAATTACTTTTATAAATATTATCTCATATCAACCTTATTACCCAAATAGAACAATAAATTTTTTCTCCATTAATCAGAGAAAATAAAAATTCAGAGATACAAAGGAACTTTGAAGGTAAATAAGTAATGAAAAATAGACCTTGATATTTCAGCTCAGAGCTTTCCTCCTTAATTCACTGCAGGTTTGTTGCAGAAGCAAACAATTCTGCACTGGTTTAAAAGTAGTCAATCTTTCTAGTTGTTTACTATGGGTCTGATACTGCGCTAAGAGTATGATTGGGTCCATTTGTTCCTTATGATAACTCTAAGAAACCAATGTGATCATTAACATCTGTTGCTTGATGAAGAAACTATGGTTTGGTGAGGTTCAGTAGCCTGCTTAAGTCTATTCCACTGAGAAGTTTAGACTAAGATTTATTTCATACCAAAGTCCATATTTCATTTATTATATTATATTGCCAACAGTGTTCAATAAGGTGTTTCTATAGTATTTTAGCAATCAATATGCTGTCCTGATTGAAACAGCCATGGCACATCCAATATTATGTATTGATCTTCTGATTTTTAAAAAAATCTTTTATACTTATTTTTATCCTTGTTTATAGCTGGTATTGGGGAGAATAGCTACTATGGGTTTAGATAATTTCTCTTCTTCCTTTCCACATTTATCCAGTAACTCCTATCTGATTTACGTCCCTCAGTATTCCTGCACTTATCCTTTCAATCTAACCTACCTAATGCAGATATCAAGGAAAGATATCTGATTGTATCACAACATAGAGCCTCAGATGAGTCACCCATAACTTTGAAGACAAGCTACTGCATGATCTAATATTTGCTTTATTATATAATTTTGTCCTGCTAACCCACCACAGAGTCTGTTCCAGCCATTCTGCAGTTTGGTGGTTCTCAATGCCATCCTGCTGCTTCATGTGTGTACATTTTCATGTTCTTTGAATTACCTGTCCACATTGCCCTGTCCCTCTTTATCCTACCCAGCTTGGTTCTTACTTAATTCTTTCATTGTTTATGAGTTCCTTCAAGAAGATTGTCTCTGGGCTCCCCAAACTACCAGATATAGTTCAATCACGAACCCTGTCACTGTAGTTGACAACTGACTTTCCTTTCAAATATGTTATAAGCTCTTTTCTTATGTGTCTTTATTTCCTCAATGCTTAGCTTAGGTTATGGCCTTTGATTGCAAGCTAGTAAAGTTGAATGAACTTGTTAGCATCAAAAGAATTTGGGTGATTGAGTGGATAGGGAAAGTAAAGGAGAGAGAAAAGTGAAAGATGGTTCTAAGATATCTCCTGTGGGTAACTGGGAAGATCTTTATGTTATTAAGTGAAACAGGATATTTAAAAGAATGATATGAATCTTCTGTAGAAAAGGGAAGTTGGTAAATTTGTTTTGCTCATGTGTAATGTTGAATACAAGATGACCATATAATGTCTGTAGCTGGAGATTACTATTTCAGTAATCTCCAACCAGCTGTATACATTATGTGCCTAGTAAAGTAGTTTCATGAACCAAACAGATTTCAAAAAGCTATTGGCCTTTGTAATTGTAAAATAAATAGATCTTAAGTTCCTCTTCAATGCACGTATTTAAGCAAGTGAAAGAAACGAATGGGGTGGGCTTCAGCACTCAGACTCCATGTTTTCCTTCATTAACTTTCAACATGGCCAAGCAGAAGCAAAAATTGACCCTAAACTTTATGAGCAACTGATCTTCAGCAAGCAAGTAAACTTTTATGAGCTTGGCTGAAAAGGAGTGTTGTGTACAAATGGAATGGTTTTTGGCTGCTAAGTGGCTCTTAATACCATTGTGTAAATATCATTTGTTGAATTAGCAGAATGGTAGTTTGCTTAAGATGCTTATGCCTTTGGCTTAATATTAAATCATATTATTTAAGTAGAAAATTTGTTTACACACATGGACTTTCTGTTCTCAAAGTCTGGGGTGTGAGGACCTAGTCTAAGTTGGAAACAGAGAACAGAAAACAGAGTTCTATGAGGAATAAACTCACTTTGTGAGTATTATACAGATGAAGCAGAAGTATAGATAGTTAATGGCTAACTCAGTCTTTCTGGAATTGATCATTTGGTTACTTCAGAAATATTTTATTTCCCATACCTATGCATATTTTGGCAAAATTTAGCCATGCTGATTTCTAACTCCACAGGTTTCTAAAACTAATTCTTCAGGATTTTTTTTTATTTTTTTATTTTTTTTTATTTTTAACAATACAGGATTTTTATTTTTATCTGCAAATATTTAAGACATTCTGATTATTGTACTTTTTGGTAACACTCAATTAAACCTATAGTATAGACAAAAATTTTAAATTCCATTTTAAATGAGGTCACAGAGTTTCACAGAACTTACTGGAATGTACAAAAACAAAACATTGGAAGGCTACTGATATGTTAAGAAACCTCAAAATTTTTCATGAAAGGAAGTTGCAGCAATAAATAGCTGCAAAAACAAGAGAACTAGTCCCATATGAAATTAGTAGGTATGTCACCTATTCTCATCCTGGAGCTGTTGTTGTCACCCAGCCAGGTTCATCTGCCAGCTGCCCAAGAGAAAAGCAACACCCAGAGAGAGCAGGGTTTGCAGCACAGAGTTTATTCTACATACCACTTAGTGGGAAGATGGGAGAAATTTGTCAAATCTCCTACCCAAATATAGAGGAGACAGGATTTTTAAAGAGGTTTAGGTAATCAAAGTCTGCTAATTGGCTGGTTTGGGGGTGGAACCCTCAGTCCTTTGGTGCAGGCCACTGTCCAGGTGAGTCAGTTATTGGAAGGCAGGACCTTGAGTGGGAGTCCAAGACCAGTTGAGTCAGTTCCTTGCTTTGGGTGGGTCAGTCAAT
>CAUYQV010053499.1:0-67528 GCA_963574575.1 Galagoides demidoff | reverse complement strand
ATTTTGGGGTGTGGCTGTAAAGTTATTTTTGGAGGAGATTAGCACTGGAATCTCTAAGCTGAGTAAAATAGATTGCCCTCCCCAATGTGGCTGGACTTCACCCAATCCATTGAGAGGCTGAATAGAACAAAAAGGTGAGGGAAGAGGTAATTATCTTTCTGTCTGGCCGTCTGAACACCCACCTTCGCTCGCCTTGAGACTGAGACTTACATCACCACCCCTCCCTCTCTCTGGCATTTGGACTTGGGCTAGAATTCACATAGTCAGTTGTCCTCAGGCCTTTGACCTCAGTCTGGATCTATATCACTGCCTTTCCCGGGTCTCCAGTTTGCAAACAGAAGACATGGAATTCTCTGGTCTCCATAATCACGTGAGCCTATTCCTCATAATCTCTGCCTTTCCATCTGGCTCTCCTACTGGTAATGTTTTGCTCTGGACAACTCTGAATAATACAGAAGGTTACTAAAGGTTTCTAAGATGATTCAATAATGTTGTAACCAATCTGTGAATGGATACCATTTGCCAAGTCCTTGAAACATTTTAGTAATAAGTAATACATGAATTAATTGATTAATACGTAGATTGATTAATCCAACAAATATGTGTTAAGGCATACACTGAGTATCAGAAATTGAGCTGAGGATTGGTGATATAATGGGGCATTATTTTAGACTGCCCCTTTTCTTAGGTAATTAACAGTCCATTGGGAAGAAAAAAAGCATTAACCATGAATAGTACCTTGCAATGGAAGTACGTGTTGCCATGACGGTACACTCTAGTAAATTTTTACTTAGTAAAGGAGGACAGGGCTGGCTTATCTGAAGAAGAAATGATTTAGCTGATTGCTAAAGACTATTCAGGAGTTTGCTGGAAGGTATGAGAGAAACATGGGTATTGGCGTCCACTCTTTCAGGCAAGAAGTTGTGTAGAAGAAGAAAGAGCTTGGACATGAGAGAGTGTCACAGGGTGTGATCCTGGGAGAGGCCAGGTGGGCATCAGAGAGTGTGTTCAGGGCCACGTAGGTGTACCGGGGATTTTCATCATCACTCCAAAAAGCAAGGAGAAATGATTGAGCTAACTTAAGAACCTAGCTTCTAACCCATAACATTTTCTTCTCTCCAAAGAACTTTTAAAATTTCTTTCCATGGAGATATAATAATGACAAGTCTGCTCTCTTTTTAGCTGAGAAAACTTTTTTTTTTAATCCTTCACTTTTACAAGATGCTTTCTGTGGATACAAAATTCTACACTGGTAGATTTTTTTGTCTTCTAAAGTTTAGGGCGGCGCCTGTGGCTCAGTGAGTAGAGTGCCAGCCAGCCCCATGTACCAAGGGTGGTGGGTTCAAACCCAGCCCCAGGCAAAGTGCCACAAAAATAGATAAATAAAATTTAAATATTTCTCTCCACCTTCTTGCTTGCATAGTTTCCAAAGAGAAGTTTAATGTAATTCTTAGTCTTATTCTTCTATACTAGTCATTATTCTCCAGAAAAACAGAATAGAATATATGTGTCTGTGTATGAGTATATATGTATATAGAATATATATCACACTGAATATCTATGAAAGATATATTTGTTGGGTGGTGCCTGTG
Source organism: Galagoides demidoff (assembly GCA_963574575.1). NCBI lineage: Eukaryota > Metazoa > Chordata > Mammalia > Primates > Galagidae > Galagoides > Galagoides demidoff. Next base: position 65,936 of record CAUYQV010053499.1, on the reverse strand, counting down.
GCTCAAGGAGTAGGGTGCCGGCCCCATATACCAGAGGTGGTGGGTTCAAACCTGGCCCCAGCCAAAAACTGCAAAAAAAAAAAAAGAGAGATTTCTGTCTATCTGTCCATGTTGGGTGGTGCCTGTGGCTCAAGGAGCAGGGTGCTGGACCCATATGCCCAGGGGTGGTGGGTTCATGCCCAGCCTGGGCCAAAACTGAAAAAAAAAAAAAAAAGATATATCTGTTATGTATAATGTACATTTATTGTGATACAGAGATTTATCACAGGAAGTGGTCACATCATCTGTGGCTGTAGGGCCGACAAGCCAGAGACCAGGAGAGCTGGTGCCACCGTTCCAGTCCTATGAACGGCGGGCCTAACACCAGAAAGTGTTGAAAAGCTGTGGGGCAGGAAAAATCCTTTCTTAATCAGTGGAGAGGTAGCTTTTTTGTCCCCTTCCAGCCTTTGAGGGTTGGGTGAGGCCTGCCCACATTATGGAGAGCGATCTGCTCTACCTACTCCACCATTTAACACTTTGACTCAGAAACAAATGTGCCAGTTGAGGCACACCGGGGGGTCCCAACAACAGCTGGGACACGAGGCACACTACTGGACATGCTTTGTTTCTCATTAATCAAAATAATTCACCCAACGTGGTTTCGGTTTCCACTCTCTATACAAATTATTTCAGGCACAATTGTGAAAAGTATTGAGAATGAACTGTCTGATGCTTACGCACTCAAGTCAGACGGCAGAACAGTAACTCCGACATCGAGTTTGTGTTTGCAAAATGAACAAGGCCCACAGGACTTGTTCACACCAAATGAACAAATCATCTTATAGTCAACATCTACTGAACGCCCAAAGGCATCGTACGCACCAGTGAACACTTTCTTTGAACACCTATAGATGTTATTCACAGTTAAAAGGTTCAATGTTAATATGATCCAAGAAAACCCTCACAGAGACACTCAGAACAATTTCTGACCCAGTATCTAGGCACCCCAGGCCAAGGCAAATTGACACACAAAAGTAATCAGTAAACACAAGAGGTAAACTTGTTTTCTTCTTTATCTTCTTTTAAAATGTTCTCTTCTCTCTCTTTCTCTTTGGTTGCATATACTTTGAATACATGCATGTATGTAGGGGGTTTTTGTTATCTCTCTCTCGGAGTTCTTTGAGATTCCTGGATTGGTGGTTAGATTTCTGTCTTTAATTCTGGAACACTCTGAACCATTTCTGTTTCAAATCTATTTCTTCTGTTCCCTTCTCACTCTTGTCTTTTTTATGTGTGTAAGAAAGGCACGTTACATTTTCATAATTATCCCGTAGTTCCTGATTATTCTGTGCCAAATTTGTAATCCTCTTTTCTTGTCATGCCTTAGTTCAGAACATTTATATTAACGTATCTTCAAGACCATCACTTGTTTTGTCCGGTGTGTTCAGTCCATCAACGTGCACGGCTAGGAGGTAGCCTATTGCCGTTTGCTCCAGCTGTTTGTATCAGAGGCTTCACTTTCCATTAGTGCCCTTATTTCTGTCTCCTCTGTTGTGTTATGTTTCCCTAGAAACTCCTCATAAAGGAGGCCTGAGCCCTGCAGTTCTTTCAGATCTAAGTCACTGCTATTATACAGCAGCCCGGTGATGACAGTGGTAATGTGTTGTCAACAAGGCGAGGACGCTGTGTATGATCCTTTGAATCCCACACCCCTGGACTGTGACCTTCACAAATAATTACCTTTTTTTTTTTTTCTCAGCTTAGGTGAGACAGGAAAGCTATATGGGCCTAGAGTTGGCTAAATTCCCTTTCCCCATATCAGATAAGACTCTGATGCATTTTCTAGGATGAGTTTATGAACTTAAAAAAAAAACCTGATGCAGCCTTTTCCTTCCACAGTCTGGCCTTTGTTGTGGAGAATGCTACGGGTTTGTTTCAATATGATAACTTTCTCCTGGCATGTTTTAAAACGATTACCCTTTTCCCTCCTCTTGGTCAAATGAGAGGAGTTTCCCTCTGATTTTCACTGTAAGAACCTGATAAGCCAGCTGAAGGTAAAATCCATAAATGTATGGGGGCCTCCTTCAACTTAAACTTGGAACCCTTCACAAGATTTTAACTCTTAAGCTGGTCCATGTTCAAGCTCTAGCAATTAATCAATTGCCATTTAATTATTCTTACCTCTTTCTGGCTCCAAAAGTCCCAGTTCCTGGTGAGCTGTGATCTTCTATACTCAGCTGTCTGTCCAGTTGCTGTGCCATCAGTTTGCCCTCTGACCTTGATCCTCTGACAGATCTCACAAAAGTCATTAATTTTTAACTTACTCATCTTTTTTCTTATGGCTAGCCCGGGGTGATAACTTGCAAGCTCTTTACCTGTCAAAACACAAAGCAAAACTCTATAATAATCCAGAATTTTGTTTTGGAAAAACAACACGTTATCATGGCTGAATTATATAGATATTTTAAATATGAATGAAGGCGTGAAGTCACCTAAAAACCAAAACAGTAGCTGTAGGGAAGATGATAGCAGCTTAGAACTGGTTGGTAGTGGGGGAAATGGAGAGGGGTACATAGATTAGAGAATCCTTAGTTGTTTTGTTCACCTTTTAATAAATTAAAAATATATAATGAGCTAGTATCATCTTACATAATCTTCATAGTAGCCCCACGAGATACTTTTTGTGCCAAGGACAGACAACTTTGGCAGTCTGGAGAAGCTTATGGACCCCTTTTCAGAATAACCATATTTAAATGCATAAAATAAGTTAGATGGGTTTGAAAAAATCATACATTGAAATGTAAGTAACAACATTTAATGCAAATATAACCATGCTTCTTTATCAATGTATTAAATAACAAGAAGAATACAGTGACTAATGACCTGTGAGATTTCAAGAGTGGAAACCACAGACTGTAGTTTTGTAGCATTCCAGCTCCAACTGTAACAACTGTAATGTACATCAAAGAATACAGAATGTTTTACGGATGATAAAGTCACAAGTGCTATTTTTAGTACTTGGGCTTATATTTAACATTATAATAAAGGAAATACTAAATTTCTATTAAATATTTCTGAAATAAAGGTTGATTTGTCTACTAAGGTTCACTGACACTCTGAACTTTACTGATAGGCCTCACTTTGAACAGAAAGCCTGGGTCAATCTCCCCCCATTCCAAAGCAAGCTAATACGCCGTGAAATTAAGACTAATTGGTCTACCCCAAAAGAATTTTCACATAATATTGTGATTGAAAAGGAAGAAAAGTTTTCATGGGGGGATAACTTCTGGCCACAGAACTTTCAGCCTCCCATTCAGTAAACAGAAAAACGTAACATTTCTCCTCTAGATATCTGAGAGCACAGATCAGAAAGAAACTTTGTCACAAAACCTTATTGTCCATGCAAATATAGTTTCACGTCATTCACTCTTTGACTGAACATTCTACGCTTTTTAACAGACCTTCTCTGAAGCGGTGGCTACATCTGTGCATTCATGTAGTTATACTCTCATTCGTATTTTTAAAAATGCACAGCCCCCTACCAGTACAACTGTCCAGACTAAGGGAATAAATCACTATAAGAAGACAATATTTGCTTAGTTTTATTATTTCTTTTTCCTAACACTTACATACGCATGTTTTGTATGTGTAATTCAGCTCCCTCAGTTAACTCGTTAGTTTGCTATGAGTTATTAATTTTTGCCTCTCTTTCTATAGTAACTAGAGATACACATCTACATAAACACACACATGGAAAACTTACATACATGAAAGATACGGAATCGAACGTCTATCAGATAGAACTAGTTGTCTTAGCATCATTTTATATGTAAAAACTAGACAGTTATTTGACCAATATTGAATCCCTTAGGATTGCTTATGACCAGTTAGATATGAGGATACAACAAAGTCTTTTGATAATTTCAAAACTAATCTTTTCAGATGAAGCTTCACAAGATTTACGTGACAAACATTTTGCTGTGGTGAATAATGTGATAGGATTATTGCTGTACTATCTATGCATGTGGCATACTACATGAATTATTCTACCTACTGGAAAATTCCTCTACCTAGTATGAGGCAATAGCTCTGGCCCTTAGCTATACATAACCAGATCTCTGAAAGAACAATTGATCCCAAAGAACAAAGACATTTGTGTCTTTGTTTCATTACATTATATAACATTTCGATAATTCTCTTAGGAAATGTATATTAGTCTTTGGTTTTATACTAAGTGCTGTTTTAAATGTGAAGAAATTAAAAATTGTATTAGCTATAATGCCTTTTCCATAAGAAGCTCTCAGACTACTAGCTGTCCATAGCCTACGTTGATTTTGAATTCAGCATCTCAATACTGCCATGAAGAAAGAAATGTCTGCATATTATACAGACACTTGAATTCGAACGGCAGGTATTTCTTTTTTTTTTTTTTTTTTTGAGACAGAGCCTCAAGCTATCCCCCCCTGGGCAGAGTGCTGTGGCACCACAGCTCACAGCAATCTCCAACTCCTGGGCTCAAGTGAGTCTCCAGCCTCTGCCTCCCAAGTAGCTGGGACCACAGGCGCCCGCCACAACATCTGGCTATTTTTTTTGGTTGCAGCCGTCATTGTTGTTTGGTGACCCGGGCTGAATTCAAACCCGCCACCTTAGGTGTATGTGGCTGGTGCCTTAGCCACTTGAGCCACAGGCGCCGAGCCGAAAGGCAGGTATTTCTTAAGTGAAAAAGTTTTTTACTAAGTGTAAGATTTGTTTTCCTTCCATTTAGACAAAAGCGTTTGCTATAGCTCAAAACAGCAAGAAAAATATCCATGCCAAGGGTACCAGGTGGTAGCCACAGCAGCAGCAGTGGAGACAGCATACGTAGGATTCCTGTAGCTGTTACTATGAATGTTCTGTATGAAGCAGACCCCTGTCCAGGCACTGTTGCCTTACATCTTACAGATGGTTGAAATGAATAGAAACTCTACAAATCATACTATGTTGACGCTTCAAGTTCTGCGGAACGTCAGCTCTGAGAGGAACTGGGAAGCAGGTGGAATCTGTCTTCCCTGGCCTTGTTGTCTCTGCTTTCCTTTATTTATTTTAGGTTTTCCTTTCAGGTTCCTGGGCTTTGGCCCACCCAGATTTTTCCTAAATTATTTCTGCCCTCCTGACAAAGTTTTAATCTCCTGAGTAAAAACTGCTAGGGACTTAAATTAGGTTTATGTCTTACACAGCGCAGAACACTTTCAGAAGCTAATATCTTAATCAAAGGACTCTCTTTCATGGTGAATTTTTAGCTTCTTCTCCTTGGAGTCCTTCTCTTTTAATGAATCTAAACTAGCTGTCCAGTTACAATCTATAAAATTGCAGCATTTTATTTTTTGCCTCACACTTCTCATAATCCAAATTCTCTTGCTTATTTATATAATATTTTGTCTGTAATCCCTCCACTAAAAAGCAAATTTTGGTTCTCAAGACTTCATCTTACACCATTACAATTATTTCCCCAAAGTCTAAAATGGCCTGACACATACAAAATTCTCCAATATAATTGCTAAAATAAATGGTAGAAACACACTTATACATTACCTAACAGAGGACAGGTATAAATGCAGAAGTGACCCCAGACATCAGTGACAATTTTTGTAAGAAAAATTTGAATCATTATTTTTCTCCCTCCTTGACTAGAAATCATTTCGGAGTATTCCTACTTTATGACAATACAGATATTTGTGTAAATTCAATAAGAATCTATTTTTTGTTTTTTTTATTTTTACATATACATATGATTATTAGGTTTCCACTTTTTGCCTTCACAGAATTAAAAAGGCTTAAAATTTACCAACAGTAACAATGTTTAAGATAAGGACTAGAAACAAAAACCTCATAAAGAATGAATGAAGATTACATACATTCAGAAAAGAAATCAGACGATTGCTGCAACGAAGTATTAAGCAATAATAATAATAGTAATGCAAAGAAAGTTGTTTATTTTTTTAATAACAGGACACAATAAGAGACACTGGTTATTTTAACCAGGCTTTGACTCGAATGGTTTATTTTCAGATGTGCCCAAACTATTAATAGGAATTAAAGTTGACTTTATAGAGCTGATAAAAAGTCTTTTAGAAAGAATGGCCTGGTTCTTTACAAGGTTTCCTGATCCGTGGTAAATAAATTATATCACTTTCTGACAGGCTCTGGAATCCCAAATGATTTTGGGGACCTTGAGAAAAGAGGAATTTGCCCAGTTCATACAGGTATTTTCGGACAGTCTGATAGCAAATCCTTGCCTGGAGAGGGTCTTTAAAGTCTACTCTGGGATTCCTTATGAAAACGTTCCAGCACAGTCAACTTAAAAAAGTATGTGGCCAATTATTATTCTTGTTATGCTTTATGCAAACTGCCAGATAAAGATTATAATAAAATTTACTTTGCAAATAAATCGGTCGTACCAGGATTTGTCCTGGAAAAACAATAAACTAGAGAGAGAAAAAAATCTTGTTTCAGAAGAAATTATAGTATATCTGTTATTAAATTTTACCCTTATTTATTATTGCCTATAATTTAGCATCCGTCCTTTTTAATTTAATTTCTTTCCCTCTGGGGGACATAATCTCATAAAAATGAGCTTCCTAGCAGGGGGATTAGATAAAATATACAACCTTGAAATCACATCTTCAACAGTACATCATCTGAAAGATTCTGAAGATCAGAAGGGAAATGTAAAGGTAAATAAAAACCTCAAGACCCACCAACTCCTTATGCAAAAGGGAAGGTCAAGCCTAGAGGCCGCCCCCTGCAACACTCCCTTTCCAAATGAATACCCTTACTAACATTATGCATCAGCTTAAGCCTCCTGAAAGGTGAAAAGTCTCAGACGTCCACAAGGACTGCTACTGCAGATCATTCACAAGGAAATCCTTTGCTGATCTCCCATAAAAAAATATGCAAATTGTAACATTGTTTCTGTAGGTTTAGCCTATCTCCTGAAACTAAAATCTGTTCAAATCCACACTAATAATGGTGAGTACAAGTTTATCTTTCCAGATGCAGAAGAGACACAGGACAAGATCAATCAATCCAGCGACCCAGGGCCATGGGCCTACGGATCCTTCCTTCTCTCCCCTGTCTCTTCCAGCACTCACCTTACCTGACATGCCGTGTAGATCATCCGGGTCTCCTAAGAATGTAACCATCCGCCTGTTCCTTCTGCACGCCATGTCCCTTTAAAATTCAGAGCTCCCAAATATTCTTTGGAAATTACACATTTGTCTGTGACTTTTGTTTTCCCTCAAATTTTGGTTTAATAAACCTCCCCTGATTAAGATCTTTGCCTCTAGCATTTATTTTGGGTTTTCAAAATATGCTGTGATTCTTTGTGTGTGTGTAATATGTATATGATAAACGGCATATTTTCATGTACATATATGGATGGGTGGATATCAAAGGGAGGTCTCACAGATATTACTGGCAGATGAGTATAACTTTTTTATATTTATATTTACTTATATTTTTCAAATTTCTCTAGTGACCACATATTACTGTCATGAACAGAAAAATATTTTAAGATAGTAAAACTTAAAATGATAAAAACCCATACAATATAGCATATAAAACAACATTTTTCTAAGTAATTCCTTTGAATTACTTTGCTTCTAGAATTTTTTCTCGGTACATCTCCATGGAAGAATAAATCATAAAATAGATGACTATGCGGCATCATGAGAGCAGGGTCATTAATTAAGAGGTAGTGTGATTTAAGAGATGGAAATGAAAAAGTGGCACCAGTGAGGCTGTTTATAACCATAAATAATACGTAATATATGTTTTCCAAATGTTTGGTGTTTGTTTGTGAAGAATATAGGCATGGAGTTTGAATTCAATATATAATGGGTCTCTTTTAGTGGGAATATGACCTTTTAAGATACCTCACAATTTATTTCAAACAGATATATACCAGACAATGTATTTTGTTCCATAGAAGCCACTGAAAATTTATCAAATTTATTAACTTTCTGTACCTAACTCAAATAGGTTGATTTTTAAAAATTTGTTGTTTGAAAAAAAATTAAAAATCCATTACATTTCTACTTTTTATTAATTACTTAAACAACTCATACAATTTTAAGACCTTACACTGATAAATATTAGTCTTTATTATTCTCTTATGAATACATATAAATTACATGTACTGAGTAACATCTCAGATATTAACAATGCATTAATATTATTTGTGACTGCCAGGGACAAGGGTCTAATGACATCAAATAATGTAAAGAGTATTATGTTAGGATTTTTAATTAAATATATAGAAAATATGGAATAACAAGGTGGTTTTTTCCTTCCTCTAGTATAACATAACACTTAGTAAGCTATATTACATTTTTTTATGAGCGACAAATAATATTACAGTCATTCCAGAAAATATACCTGAGTTCAAGCTCACCCCACTTGCTGTAGGACAGGTAAGTTGAGAGGTAAGTTGGCAGGTAAGGAAGGCAACTTTTACTCAGAAAATGACCACAATAAGGCAAGCATGAAACTAAGTTACTGAGAAAGAGAAGGTTGGTTTACAAGGCAATAGCGATAGGCGTTTTCCGCTTAGGGCCAGACAGGGACTCCCCATTTTCTAGGCATAAACCTTTCCAGGCTACACCCTAGCAAGGGCATGCACAAAGCCTGAAGGGATCTGTCTGGGGGTTCCTCCTTCAGTACACACCCTAATCCCTTCCCTGGGGCTGAAACTGAAAGGTTTGTACTCCGTGCACTCCCCTGCTGATGTTGGGATTATCTTCTGCCCACAGACCTTTGCCAATTGTGCCATACTTTCCCCCCATCCTCTGCAGGATAGGATTTAAACCCTTAGACTTAAGACATGGGAGGCTTTTCCACTTGGACCCCCCGCCCCATTGCCAGAGATTCTGTTCCCCCTCCCTTGCTTGTCAGTCTTTCTACCCATCTTTCCTTGTCAGTAAACTCTGTCCTGTTGCTGATCTGCCTGGTCCATGGTTTCATTCTTCCAACCTCGGAGACCAAAAGAACCCGGCGGCAAAATTCTGGCAACAAGAGCAAGACCTATTTCTCATAGACAGTGAATGGGCCCCCATGGTTGTGACCAGGGAAAAAAGCTTGACTACGTTGGGTTATGTCCGGATTATGTCTATCCTGTGATTCAGATGCAACCTTGGAACCGCACTCTTTACTGTGCACGAGACCTCCCATGAGCTGCTCTGAGAGCCCATTGCAGGGTGTGGAGCACAAGGCAGATTTAAGCTAATGACGTGATAATTAGCCTAAGGCCATTCTCAGTCACTTTCAAGACTAGTACACTTGTACAGTCTTGGCCTACTGGCTAGAGAGCCTTCCACTGCCCTTTGCAGTTGGCATGCTAAGTTCTGATGAGCAGACTGTTGGGGATCCCTCCGTCTCAGGCTTAAGCAATCACTTGGGACAGAATGAAGGTGGGCAGCACCAAGATGGGGGTCAACCTTCGTCCTCCTTCCCCAGGAGGGCTGGATTTCTAATACTGCCTGTATGGTTTCCTGATCTCCCTGGGCGTTAGTTATGAGAAAGGGATGGGTATCATCTTTCTTCTAGAGTTGAACTGTTGGGGGCTGCAGGTCCCTGAACCCACTTAACCTGCTTGGATTACTCAGCTGAACTGAAACACAAGTTTAAGTGAGGCCCAGCAATAACCAAGAGCAACAGTGAGTGGAGACGGCAAATAAACCTGGAGTGGCACAGGCAGAGAGGAGAGAAAGTGAAAGTAACCCACACAAGTTTCAGGGTAACAAAGAGGGATTTTATTTAGGAAGAACAAAGAAAGTTAAGAACACCGCCAAGGAGAGTTGGAAATGGTTCCCTCTCATAGAGGGTTACTATAGGTTACTCATAGGTTATTCCATACCCACGTTCTTATGGACTCTCCCGACTTCCTGGGTCTGCAGGCTGGGTTTTCCTCCCACCCCCCTTGAAGCCCCCTTTTTAGTGTCCCTTCTCAGAACTGTGTACTAAATTGTTTATAAAATTAGCTGGTCTACAGTCAGAAGCAAGCAGAAGCCTTTATCTTAAAGATAGTACCACACAATGTCAGAATCAAAATGGAGCTAGTCGTGTTAGGCCTCCCTTCCACTGTTACAGAAATAGAACAGGGATGTTGTCCACATCTTGTTTTGAGAATCCAATTTGAGCAGTGAAAGAAATCAAAATATTTTACACCAAAATATATTTGTTTGGCATATTTTAAGATGGCTTGACAGAGACCTAGCAAACAGAAGTGGCCTTGCAAACTAACTGTCATCTGTGGGGGAGAAAACTTTGTATCTGTAAAGAATCTACTTGATGCAGCCAGGCCTTCTTTTGTCTGGCCCAGGAAAGATTAACTTAAAGTCTGATACCTTTGAAGATCCAAAAGAAACATTCACCATGTATTCTGAGAAACCTCTCTTTGAGGTTTTATCTACATAACAAGGCCACCTTTCCTAGCCCTTGCTTAAAAAGCCCTCCTTTTCTGCATTAAGGCAGGATGTAGCCCTCTGAGAGGCTAGTCTCCTGCCCTCCCCATTTGCTGGCAAATTAATAACTACTTTTTCCCTTTCCTCTAACCGTTTTCCCTCACTCTTCATTCTCACTGATTCAGCCTTGGGCACAAGTACCAAACTTTGAGTAACAAAGCTATATGCTCTCTTCGTACATACGATCTTTGTATATACAGAAGCTTATATATTCTATCAGTTCTGTACCCCATTGGAGGGTTGGATAATCTGTGATACTCCCTGTGTACACGTTAACAAAGTTAGTATGCCTTTTCTCCAATTAATCTGCCTTTCATGAGTTGATTTTTGAGCAAATTCAGAAAGTGAAAGGGAAGTTTTTCCCTTGGCCCTTACAGAAGTCTGTCTTGTTAACTGACGAACCCTATGATAAGGGAAGAAATTTTAGGCAGATAGCATTAGAGCTCTCAAGTTAGTAAGACTAGATTTCTCCAGAGTTTGGAAAAATTATCCCACACAAATTTAAAACTATTAATCATTAAAAAGGCAAAATTTGATATTTATAATTTTAATATCATCTTCCACTATTGCTATTGCTAGGCGATATTTCTATTACACTCACTCCAGAGGCACATAATCCTGTTGGAAAGATCGTTCTGTTCCTACACCTTTTAAGTAATGTTAGGTGTTTAATGACCCAGATGTCAGGTCCCCATATTCCCCGGTTCTTGGTTCCCAGTACCGAAGAATGATTACTGGAACTGAGTTGACACAATGAATGAGCAGAACCGCAGGTGTACGCAGGGAACGTGCCCAAGCTTTATTAAAGATGAAAGCACAGTATATTTCAAAGAATAAGCAAATCAGCCTCCACGGGTGGAGGAGACACTGGATTTGACAAGATGTCTCCTTCTGTGCTGATTATCTAATTTTATGTTAAGTAGGGGGTGGAATATTCATTTTTTTCTTGGAAAAGCATAGAAAATTGCTGGAATTGGGAGCCCTCCCTTTTTCTAGCCTTGTGACACAATTTCCAAGGGCTGCCATGGTATTTATAAACTGTCATGGCTCTGATGGATGTGATTTTTACTGTGGTAATGAGGGTGGTTCATGTAGGGACACTGTTACCTCCACTGTGCTCATGCTCCCAAGACCCTCTATTGAGGCCTTGACAATATCCACTTTGCAGTTTCTCTGCCTCCTTCTGATTGGTCCATCTTTGGAGACCCTTTGACATGCCATCTGTTCTTTCTTGGGAGCCCCTTCCCTAAAGTCCTGATCAGGATATTCCCGAAACAACCTAAGTCAGTATGACCGCATCTTTCTGTCTGTGTCAGAAAGTCCCTGGACACTGATTCGACTCTATCTCAAGGCAATCACCTGACACCTGCAAGGTCTCCCCATTAGCTCCATTCCCATGATGACTTAGCATCACAGCTCAGGCTATCCTGACTCAAGCCAGTCCAAAATGGCATCCACCATCCACACTACTTATGTCTAACTGCCTAACCTAACAGTATCTTTAAAGTTTTTTTTCAATGGCAGCACCCCACCCATAGCTCAGCAGGTAGGGCACCAGCCACATATACCAAGGCTGGTGGGTTCGCACCCAGCCCAGGTCAGCTAAAACAACAATGACAACTGCAACAGAAAAATAGCCAGACATTGCAGTGGACGCCTGTAGTTTCAGCTACTTGGGAGGGTGAGACAAGAAAATCGTTTAAGCCCAAGAGTTTGAGGTAGCTGTGAGCTGCAATACCACAGCACTCTACCCAGGGCGACAGCTTAAGACTTAGTCTCAAAAAAAAAAAAAATTTTTTTTTTCAATGTAGAAATTCAGTTTCACATTTGTGACATGCCTTGTACGTGTATAAAACATATGTAGTATTTGCCTAAACTTAGTGGAAAAGTAATGTTAACATATACAAAATTTTCAGTGTTTAGGATTGTTTTATTAAAATAATAAACTGCTGAGCTAACAAATAGCTATCTTTTAGTATACATACATTTCAAATACAAAATCATGGTCTCCAAACTCATTAAAATTGCATTTCTGGGCCAAAAATTGTATATGCTATCTTTAAAAAGTTGAAACATTTTACAACATTTTTAATTAGCTATCATTTTATAGATATTTTAGCTAAGTTTATCTCAGAATAACTTATAACTAATTTAGTATCAATATATTCAGCTTATTAAATGACTTTTTAAAAACTTTGTGCTCTTCAGTATGTAGATATCAGTTTGTATTTCCACACAGAAATCTTGTCATAAATAAATATGTAGTATTATACTGTGTCATTAATGTTACGTCACAGTGATGGCTATGGGAAATATAAGATTTGGTTAGTATCCTATAATACGAATTAGTAAAGTATGAATATGTATATGTGAGTGTATATATGTATGCATGTATGTATGTGGAAGGATATATATATATATATATATATATATATATCCTTAGCTCTTTGCAAACTATTCTCTTGGCCCAGAAGCATTTTATGTAAAATAAATTGTGGTAAGAGAACAATGACTATTTGGGGAATCTCAAGAACTTTGAATTGTGACACAATGCCTTCCTAGGAGCACTTAACTTGCTTTGATTTTATTTCTAAAATCTTCTCTGGGCTTTTATTAAATACTAAAAACCTTTCTTCACTGTTCACATTTTTATGTCAACTTTAAGTTTGTATCATATGAAAACTTTCCATATTTAAGGCCAAAATATTAAATGCTGGTAAAATCTTGTTGAAAAGCACAAGCTACTTTCACAGGACAGAAAAAAATGGATTAGAAAAGATACGGGTATGGAAATCTAAATAATTATGTATAAGATTAAAAGGTATTTGAGATCTGGCTTCTGTGGAAGCCTCCAAGAGGAGCTCATACTTTATCCTATAAGCTTTTAATTAAAAACAGTGTGGGGCAGGCACGGTGATGAAGCCTGTAATCCTAGCACTTTGTGATGCCAAGGCAGGAGGACTGCTCGAGGCCAGGAGTTTGAAACCAGCCCGGGCAACACTGCAAGACTCTCTCTCTACAAAAAATACGAGAATTAGCTGGGCTTGCTGGTGCACATAGGAGGCTGAGTCAGGAGGATCACTTGAGCTCATGAGCTTGAGGCTACAGTGAGCTACAATGATGCCACTACACTCTAGCCTGGTGACAGAGACCCTATATCAAAGGGAAAAAAAAAAGCATATTTGTGACAATGATTGACCAAAAACCTTACAGAAACAATGTTAAGACTTGACAAAATTAGCGTGAGGAAAAGTTAACAGAGTCTAAAAGAAATAAGGCATTATTGGAGGAATTTAAAAGTGTGGAGACAAGTTGTTGAGTTAAAATGGATGTTAGAAGTAACAGGTGTTCTCCAGGGTAAGGACAAGTTATATTTTTGAGAACATCTTTCAGTTATATTTGTATATAGCTCTGATCAATTCCTAATTAAAATCATATATGGTAATAATAATACTCTAATGGTGTATATGTGGTAATAATAATATGGTATAATACCATAATAGTAATAATTATTACGATAATATTCCACACTGTAATAAGTTGCAGAAACTATTGTGCTCATTCTTTTAATTCAAACAGAACATAAAAATAACCTCATATGAAAAGCTTAGATAGAAGACAGAGGAAATTTTATAAAAGAATATTAAAGTTGACCACACCCATAATGTTGCGTCAGTGCTGTGCTGGTAGAAACATTCCACTTACAACTGATGCTTTCCTTGGGGCACTGTGTTCCAGTCACCTATCCCAGTCTGATAACTTATCCTCTGTAATTGCTCCGATAGTCAAGCTACTGAAGCCCAACGCTTGATGGCATCTGGCCTTTCTCCAAATATTTAACTATTTCAACTTTGTTTCCACTGTAATAATATTTCTCTTCTTTGCAGGCTCACCTGAGTTGAAGTGGACTTTTGGTTTGGAGGCATGGTCAAAAAGATAAACGTATGACTCACAAAATCAAATTCCAAAGTTACACCAAAAGTGACACTGTGCGTAGGTGGCTGACTGTATGAACCATGAGACCAGCCCCCAGGAGATGAGTATGAGCTGCTTAGGCCACGTGGATTTGTATCCATGCATGGAAGAAAATCAGTCTCAAATTATTTATTACAGAATTATAAATTCCATTTCTGGAAAACCTTGGGAACTTGCTCATAAGTACAAAATACCATTAAGTCAGGTCATCCATAACCTGGGGACTGCATGTACTAAGTATCAATGAAAGAGAAATAACAAATTGGAGAGTTTAAAGAATTTAGTGAAATATTTCCTATTAAGAGATAAAAAGAAAAAACTGAAATATGTTTGACATGTTCACAGCAAATTTTTTTAAGAATCCCATTGAAGGATTCAATAATTAATAGGTGTCACAAATGGACAAATCCATTTTTATTTTGAATCAAATGTTTTTTGTTTATATTTTTGCTGTCAAATCTTTCCTTCAACTTTTTATTTTGTACAATGTTAGATTTGCAGAAAGTTTTCAAAGATAGTACAGAGACCTGTGTACCCTTCTCCCCACTTCACTTACATTGACAAGTTACCTAGCAATGGTGCACTGATAAAATCCAAGGAATAAATGTTGTTACCACGCGATTAACTAAACTGCAGCCTTCATTTAGAGTTCAGCTGTTTTTCCAACTCAGGTTCATGATCTATTCCAGGACCCAATACAGGGAATCCTCTGCATTTTGTCCTCGGGACTCTTCAGGCACTCTGCTCTTGGTTTCTCACCTTTCCCTGTCTTTTATGACCTTGTCATTTATGAATAATGTTGGCCAGATGATCTGTCCCACTTTTGGTTTGTGTAATGTTATTTTTGTGATCATACTGAAATTACATATTTTGAGAAAGACCACCACAGAGAGGGATGAACCTTCACAAAGCATCACACAGGGCTAATGATATAAACTGATGTGCCAACTTCAATTATTTGGTTACATACTGTCTGACAGGCATCTCTACTATTAAATTATCACTTTTCTCTTTCATGAACTCTTGGTTAGAAATGAGTCCAGCCCAAAATCAATCAAGGGAAGGGAAATTTAGCTCATCCTTCTTGGAGGATCATCATTCACCGGAAAAGCATCAGGCTATTACAGTAGACGTTCTGTAAGTTTACCACCCATGGGACTGTAACAAATTGGTCAACATACAAAAGTTATCGATATAGGCAACTAGGCCTGCTCTACTGACATGTACAATTGGTGCATGTCTGGTCCATGAAAATTAAGGCAGCTTGGGAGTGGGAAATGCAGGGAGGTGGTCAGCGATGGTGGTTCTACTATATTTGAAATTCCTCTGCCAAAGGAAGAGGAAATTATCCCTTCCTCTTCCCTTATTGACTTGTCTAATTACTTATCTCACTGTGGATTCATGGATATTTATTTTATATTTGGGGTTACAATTAAACACTGATTTTTTGCTTTTTTTCCAGATTTGGCCATTAGGAGCTCTGTTTTTGGATATTTTTAAAAATTGTATTAAAAAAAGATTTTTAGATACAATTTAAACACAAAGTTTCACTTAGATAGGAGTGATAATTTGAAGAGATCTATTGGACAACATGGCAACACAGATTACAACATAGCAGGAATGGTGGCCTGTGCTGTGCCTGGGTCAGGAGCCACAGGGGGCAGGGAGGCCTACTGAAGGGCAAGAGCAGCCCGGGCCCAGCTTCTCTCCTTCCTGGCCTGGGGTGCAGACTTGCCTCTCTGACAGGTAGTGTGGGAGCAGCTGGGCCTGAGAGGAGACACACTTCCCCAGTCCTCAGCTTCTCTCCTTGGTAGGAGGGGAAACTGAGGGGTGTGGCTAGCAGTTGAAGTAGGAACCAAGTTCCTTCCCAGTCAGAGTAGATGGAGAGGAACCCATCTAGAGTAGTGATGTTACACCGATCGAGACCCTCTGGGTCTTTGGAAAGGTTCGAGGGAAGACACATGCGTATTAAGAAGTTTTGTTTATAACCCTGACTTGTCAAATATCTGAAAGGCAGGAGGCAATGGCCCATTCTGCCAAGGGAAAGGTGGGACAAACCAGGCAGCTTATTTAGCCTATAAAAGATGGTGTGGGTTCACTGGCTCTTCTCTGCTCACTGAGAGGGACCCATGTCACTCCTGAGTCGTATTTTCCTTCTGGTTTGTGTGCTTTGTTCTGCAATAACTAATGTGAATGGTGATTGCATTCACATTAGTTGCAATCTAATGTGAATGCAATCTTCATCAGCTATGCTACAGGGCTCAAGAATCTTGACAAGGAGAGCCAACAAGCCAAGAAGCAGGGAGCATCCTCCTCCAGAGGGACCTAACATGGTTAGTCTGGCCAAACGTTCACCAATGGTATTTATCTTTTAAAAAAACCAACTTCTTGTTTCATAAACCTTCCAAGTGTTTTGTTGTTGTTTTCACTTTCATTTAGTTCTGATCTAATTTCGGTTATTTCATTTCTTCAACTTGGGTTGGTATTGTATTGATCTTTTTTTTCCAGATCCTTGAGATGACTCATTAGATGCTTGATCTGTGTGCTCTGTTTTTGGATGTGGGCGTTTAATGCAATACATTTCCCCCTTAGGACTGCTTTTGCAGTATCCAACAGGTTTTGATAGCTTGTGGTTTCATTATGGTTTTATTCAAGGAATTTAAGGGTTTTCTTCTTTTTCTCCCCCTCGACCCAGCTATCATTCAGCAAAAGGTGGTTTAGTTCCCATGACTTCATGTGGGGATGTATGTTTCTGTTAAAACTGAGTTCTACTTTTATTATGTTGTAGTCAGTGAAGATATGAGGTGTAATTTCAAGCATCTCAGGTACTCAATGCTTTGTTAAAACTAGTAAGTCAACAACTACAGGCCCATACAGAGAAAAAAACTAATTCAAGAAGGGGAGGGGCCAGGAAGGAAGGGTTCTGTAAGCTTCTACTTCACAGGTACAACGGAGGGGTACATGGTACACTTCCTGGGTGAAGGACTCAACTGCAACTTAGACTTTAACTTACAAGTGCAAACAATGTAACCTAATCATATGTACCCTCATATTAATCTGGGAAAAAAAAGAACATTGGCAGAATCTGAGATACCCCACTAGCCCACCAGGTACCTCTCCTCAGGTGCAGAATTACTTGTCTCTAGAATAATTATTCTGAATCTTTTAATGATAATTTTTCTTTTTATTATTTTAACCTTTATGTGTATATCTCCAGAGGAGTTAATTTTTGCCTATGTTTCACATATATTTTATTATAAATTTAAACATATATATGTCTTGCTGCCTTATTTTACCATTATGTTTTGGGATTCATCTAGGTTGTTGTGTGTAACCGTACTTTGTTCATTTTCATGGCTATTCATCCATTCCATGGTGGAGGATATTTGAGTTGTTTACTAGATTAACTCTTCATAGAATATTTTGCATAAATTCTTATGTGTAAGCTTAAAAAATACTGAAAAATCTTACAATCTCAACAATTCCAAATGCCATCTTAGATGGCATAGGTTAGAATAAAATGACATCTTACAAGTTGGACAAAACATTCAGCTAATCACTATTAGTTACAAATCATTTCCACTAGTAACGAATCATTATTTCTCTAACTTCATCACTACTGATGCTTCAAAAGGTCTCCTCTTTCCTCCCTCCCATATTCAGAAGCACCTGAGAAGACGAAAGTAAGGCAGATGAAGCTCACAATACGTTTTCATTATTGATAAAGTTGAAAATAAGAAACTTAATATGGAACCCCAGAATTAGGAAGCATTACTCAGCTTGACTTAGTACAGGTGGATTATGGGTTTTTCATATGGGGACTTGTCTTTGTAAAATATTTAACATGGGAAAGCAGAACTGAATGTTTGATTCCCGAGGGACTGAGATGGTAAAGAGAAGGCGATATAAAAAGGGACTAGGCTTTCTTTCTTCACTTAATTCCACATCCAGCTCACCAATACAATTCACTTTTCTTTTCCTGAGGCAAGATGAGCAGGGAAGTGAAAGGCCAAAACTATGACATCAATTGCTATTTCTCCACAGAAATATAAAACATGGGGAAAAGACTATTTCTCCTCCTCAGACCGTTACTCTGCAGGAACACTCAACCCCTGGATTGTTGGGAAGCAAGTCTGTGAAGGGCAGCTGAGGGAATAATTGTCTTAGTCACCTCAGAGCACCCATATTTTTTATTCCTTTTCCAGATTTTTGGTTTCTCAGGTGAATAAACAATAGACAGACAGCAGACTTAGCTCAGTAGTTCTTCAGACATGTTCAGACATGCCTGAATACCACAGTGCACACACTTGTAACTCTCTGTCAGGAGAATGTATTGAGCAAACTCACCTTTCTGTCTCCATTTGACTCATGCTCTCTTTCAGTGTGATGTTATCTTCCCCTAAGTTAAAAGTGTCTGAATCCTACTTATCTTTTCATAGGAATCCCAACTACAACTCTTTCTAAGATTTCCCTGAATCACATAACTCTAGATCTTAGAGGATAAAGATTCAGGATCTTCCAGTTCAAACATTCATCTTATGTTTGAAGCTTCTGTATGATTCCACAACAAAATAGTTATCCTCTCTTATCAAAACACTTTCCTCCTGAAAAAGTCCATTCATCCTTTGGAAGGCTTTGATCTTCAAAAGTTATGTCTTGTTGTGAATCAAAGTATCACTCTCTACAGTTTACGTATATTAGTTCTGTTTTTCATATATACAGAAATTTACTTCTATTAATGATCTTTCCTCAAGTTTTTCAAGACTCTCTCACCATAGTCTCTTTTCTTTCTTTTGATTTTTTTTCAGCTTTCTTAAAGTATAATTAACAAGTAGAAGTCATATGTATTTAAGACATACAACTTGATATTTTGATATATGTATACACTGTGATTACCACAATCAAGTTACTTAACATTTACATAGTTATAACCATCTTAATATCATATAACACATCTTTTTTATATTATCTAAAAAACATCAGTGCACTTAAATAAATTAGTGTTCAAAATATCAAAAATCAAGGTATGGAAGTCTATATAATAGTCCCCTAAACATGTCCATATCCTGATCCCAGAACCCACGAACAGGTTATCTTACACTGCAAAAGGGATTTTACAAAAATAATTAACTTAAACAACTTGAGTTGGGAAGATTATTCTGGATTATCTGGACAGGGCCAAAGTAATCACAGAAAAGAAAAAGCAATGTGACTATGGAACAGAAACTGGACTCAGTCAGGGCCATGAGCCAAGGAATGCTGGAAAACTCTAGAAACAGGCTTTCCCACTCCAGAAAGAGTTCCCACTGTGACTCATATTCACCTGCTAACCTTCAGAAGTGTTAAATAATACATCTTGTGTTGTTTTAAGTCACTAAATTTGTGATACTTTTTCACAGCACTTAGAGAACTAAAACAAGATAGAATGAGAAATAATTTTAAATCTGTCAGAATTTTAGAATATTGCTATAAAATAATCCTTTAGAAAAAGATAATTTTATAGATTAGTACAATACACAATAATCAAGATGATCTATATCATACATGTTATTTATGTAATTTTGCTTATGTGACAATTTAACTAGAAATCAAGATCCAATAGTATCAGGAATTATATAAGCATCATTTTAGGTGACATTTTATTTTCTTTTTGTAAAGATCATTTCATTAGAAATATTTTCATTTTGTTGTAGTGAATGAGGAAAAATATAATGAGTAGTTAAAACTCCAGAATTCATCATTCTTACCTGTTAATTAAAAAATAATTGCAACCAAACAGAAACTAAAATACCAAGGTTTTATATTAAAAATAACTACATAAACAGATTATTATAATTCTGGCAATCTTTCCACTAATTAGTTTCTTTGGTGACACAGACAGAAAGTATATGTGACTCTTCTCTAAGCTCATCAAATTGCTCCTAGAGTAATAACTTCTCATTTGTAGTCTGAGTGCTTCGTGCAGTGAACCATTTGTCAAATCTGACGTGAAGGTATGAAATCTAACAGCTTTACACAAAGAACTAAAAGTCAAGGGGAAACGCCATTCACCAACAGTCTATTATGGAGCTAAAGCCAAAGTCTATAAAATTCTTTTAACCTGCTCATATTCATGATTGAATTACACTGGGAAGATCGATTAAAATTTTACTTTCTAATTTATGGTTCACATTATTGGCATGTTATACTAAACCATCTTCTTACTATCTGAGACAACATTCACATATTATTTTCTAGGGATACGTGAAATCAACTTTAAAGTAGGTAATCTATATAAGGTGACTGCTAAAAATTTACCAGTGATTATCACGTTTATGGTTATGTCTTATTATGCTTTAACTTAGCAATTGGTTCCAAACATTGATCATATGTTAAGCAGAATAGAAAAATAAAATGATTATGTGGGTAATTCAAAATTTGTCTATGTTTTCCTGAATTGATTAGATATAATATACAAATTCTGTTGATGACACATAAGTCAAATCATATTCTCAATTCTTGAATTTTTTTAAATTGGGAAAATTTTAATAAGCATTGAATGTACTTTAAATCAATAACTGCAATACTAAAATTGTGAAATTTTAAATATTTTTCTCAAAAAAGGGTAGTGATTTTTTTTTTCCCTTGGGAAATATAGAGACCCAACCATAAACATTCATGTGGCTAGTCCAGATCACTAAGGGTTACATACACTTCATAATTTAAATGGATCAAGTTCTAAAAGGAAAGATTTGAACCAAATATTACAGTATAATATTATTTGAACCTATGCAATGGACCATGTGATCATACTCAAATAATATGTGAAGCAATTCTTAGACAAGTAAAAACCAGTATTTATTTAAATTTGAAATGTTCACATAGCTGAGATTACTGAAAGCTTTAAAGCCGAAGAGGTGTGGGTTGTACTATTTTCTATTTATTGACTGATTTTTATAAATTATTCAGCATTTCAGGTAGCACACTCACCTCGTCTTTTCATGATATTTACATAAGACATGGACACAGATCTCTCTCAACACAGCGGCTAACACAGTTCAAGTGGCAGGTCTTCATTTTAATATTGTTGAGTAAATGAATAAAAAGTGATCAGCATACAGATCAACTATTAAATGTAGCTGTTCAGATTATAATTTCCTCAATTCTTCACTTCATTATGTTTCATTCTCTCTTCAGAGAGATCAAACATCAGAGGTCGCACTGAATCACCATTATGTTTACCCTATTTCCTTCATTGCTCTGCGTGTCAATATAAAGAATGTGTATACATTTAAGTATATTAATTAAAGTAACATTAGGTGCTGTCATCTGTTGGATTTAACACTACAGAAATCAGTGAGTTCTCTGTAAAGGCTAATTAGTTTGCATGAGAAGGGCAGTGGGGATGTCTAAGGATGGCAGAGGAATCCTGGGCTACCCAGTCATCAAGCACCCAGCTTTGTCCCTCTCTCTCAAGGGTCAGCCCTTCTGTACACTTTCACAGTCTTCTCCATTGTCAGGGGAGAGAAGTGATATATACATCAATTTTACCCACCTTCCATTTTCATGATTTAGTATGTGGCCATGTCTTAGAGAGGAAAGGAAAAGGGGTATGGCATTGTGCCCAAGAGGAAAAGGAGCCACATTGGTGAAGAACTAACTGTTCTCTATCAGTTTAACCTTAAATGATCATAAATCTTCTATTTATTTTCCACACATACTCACATAAAACTGGTATCTTCCCCCAAATAAAACAATACAGAGCCCCATCTAGCCACAGCATCAAGAAAAATTCTAGAATATGGTACGCCATTCTTCCTGAGTGGTCATGAGGTCTAGATGTACTTCTTTCTCTGAGGTGTAATGACTTATTAACTGGAAGATAAGTTTTCTCTCTCCCCCTAACACTTAACATGAATTGGTGGAACAAGAATAAAAAACTGCAATAACAACTTGTAGTTGGGCAGGAGATGAAGGGAAAATCCCAAGTAGCCTGCTGGGCAGGCATTTTGCAGGTCCCTTCCCCTGGGTTAGTGAAAACTCCTTTATTACAGTATAATTTTAATTTCTGAAAGCCTTTTCCTTGCTCATTGTCTTCCATGGACAGAGAAGAAGTAGATATCAGGGAATATGCCCTCCTGAGAATAATTTATATCCGGTTTTCTATAGTGGTGAAACAAGTTTGGGGATTTTTGAGTTACGCAGAATTTCCAATAATCTAAGATGTTTTATCTGGCCTTGTGTGTGTGCAAATGTGTGTCTGTATATGTACATATGCACGTATTATAATTCCATTTATAGTTAGCTTCTGATCTATTTCAATGCATTTCCATATGCCAATTAACCACACCCTAGATTTTTTCCTTCATGTAACTATTTTATTCTTCAGTTCCTTGCCTTGATTTTTCTCTCGACTTAGTGGGTTAATTTGAGGTCATCTGGAATAAGGGCTTGAGGGAAATGGCATACTCTTAAGCTGATCTGTGTCGCAATGTAAGTCTCTTTGTTCATTTTAAGTCTTATCCTGACACTATAGCTCAAACCTTTTTTCATTTTATATTCTTACTACTTGAGTTTCAGTATCAGGTGGCTTTTCCAAGCCTGCAAGCCTCATGCTCTCTCGGATCATACTAATATATTTGACCTCAAAAAACTGGGCAATTTATACTTAAAAGTGCCTCTTTGATGAAAACTAGAAAGTAAAAGCCACATACACTACCTGTTGACTCTTTCCAACCACTGTCCCTTCAGCTGCAGAGACCATGGCTGGGCTCAGTCAACTCAATGTTTTGCACTGTATAATGTGAATTTCCCTCTTTAAAACTTACATTATGAATTATGAATTCATCTTTTTATGGTTTCAAATATACATCTGTATTAGTCTAAGTAATACTATAAAAGATCACTCCAAAGTATCAGTGACTTAAGCCAACATTAGGGTTTTTCCTGCTCAGATAACATCCAGTCTGTGGAAGGAGCTCTGAGCAGTGCTCCCCTCAGGCCCTTTTTTATTGTGAAGCTCCCTCTTGATAAGAGGAGGCACTACAGTAAGCTGTGACCAGGTAGCATGCAATCTAATAACAATTTTTCAAAGTCTGTACAATAAAAATACAGTCATTATCAGAGTAAAGAAAAATTTTTCAGAGACCAAATTTCAATTCTAAATTCTAACCAGGAAATGAAGTAGAACAAGTCATCATACTCTTTTTTTTAAATTTCACTCTGAAATAATTTATTACTGTTTATCTAATATTGATAATAGTTATTGATCTGTGAGAGCAAAGAACAAGAAAAATACCCACTTCTGTGATGTTGGCTTGATCTGTGATAATATTTCTAGGAGTTTCTTTATGAATTTTTTTGTGTTAGTTAATTTGGCAATGAAAAATTCCTTAACATCAATGATACTAACATTTCCCAATATCATTGTCAAATGAAAAGTGTATTATCCAATAAGTCAATTTATTCTACAATGGCAAGATGTGGTTGTCTCATTTCAATTCACCCTGAAAGCTCTTTAATATCATTTATATTGAAAGGCAGACAACTTTAGAGATTTGCTTTTATAACTGGCATGCCCTTCCATAAAATCAAACCTTAAAATTTCTTAGGTTCCCGTGCCTCAGTTCTATAATGTGGGGGCCAAACAAATAATTTCATATATGTGTTCATGTACTGAAAGAATAATTCTATTTTAAAATAAAGAAAATAAGAATTTAGGACATCTTTATTTGAACTGATAACCACTTCTGGGTACAGTTCAGATGATATTCAATATGAAGAAAAAGCGAACAAGGTCTCTAATCTCTAACAGCAGGTCTGAAAACCAAGTTTGAGAACCCATCCTAGAAAAAGTGCTACACACCTCAGTGCTGAATCTCACCACAGTCACCTTCCAAAGGACTCCCCTTGAGAAGCTGTGCACTGATACCAGCGCCTACTCCACCTTCCAAGGCAATTATAAAACTCTTCTTCTGGAAGGGCCATCAGAGCTGTCATCTTGTATTACCCTTGATGTCCTGAACGTAATCAAAATGTATTTTTTTCAATACTTCCTTTATCTTTGGGTAAAGGAAAAAGTCACTGGAGGTCAGATAAGGTGGGTAGGGAGGATGTTCCACAGAGTTATTTGTTTACTGGCTCAAACCTCCCTCATAGGCCGTACTGTGGGGGCTGGTACATTGTCCTGATGCAATGAGGTGTTAGACAAAAGTTCATCTAACTTTTCACCTAGCCTTCTCAGCACTTCTAAATACTAAACTTTGTTAAATGTTTATCCAGTTGGTACAAATAATGAACAATCCCTCTAATATAAAAAAAATAGCAACATCATTTTGACTCATGATTTGGATTTACAGAAAGTTTTGGATTGTGGAGAAATGACTGACTTTCATAGTACACTTTTGCTGGGGTCCGGCCCTGTGGACAGGGTTAAGACCTATGGAATCAACTGAAGAAAAGTAAAGTTAAAATCAGTGAGAGACAAAGAGACAAAACACAGAATAAAGTTTTCAAAGGTGGTACAGGGGTCCATCACTAGCTTGCGGGGCATTGGTGAATGGCCTTGAGTGTTTGCTACATCCAGGTTTTACTGAAAGCTATTTTCTTATTTAGCCAAGGGGAGTAAGCTGAGGAAGGGAGTAAAAATGTCAGCAGTTTTTATGAGTAAACGTGTTAGTTCATTAACTTTAAGGGTCTGGGCAGCGTTGAGAAATCCAGAACCTGAGCCTTGTGTGGGGACAGCCTCCTCCTTGTGGTGATGCACAGATTCCCAGGGGGTGACCCCTCTAGTTTCTCTGTGAAGTAGATGCGATGGTGTCAGTCCTCTGAAGAACTGGTGGAAAAGAATTTTCCTCTTACCTCCCCCCAAAGGTGTTCCACTCCATGATTAGGGTACAAGCTCTCCTGCCCATATTTCAGGGCTCCACCCTTGATCTCTGCCTTGGCCATCATACAAATCCCACAGTGGGTATTTGTTTTGACTATTGACTGGGCAGGGGCTGGCCTGGGTAACGTTTCTTTCCATGTCTCTTGCGTCTGCTAAGGACACGGTGCTCCAGAGTGTTTGTCCACCAGCAGGGGTTTGTACGCTGTACTCCTTCCAGGCTAGGTGTCTAGTAAAAGCAGGAATTACCCACCCAAGTAATTTAACTGTTAGTTTAAAAGTAAGCTAAATAGGTTTATTCCACTTTGCTCAGCTCATTTCTCTGTTTTTCTCCTTTTCTGGAGGGTGTTTTGCCTGGCCAAGAATTGAGTCTTTGTTCCCCATTCTCCTCACACACTTTGCTTGTTTTGTAATATTGGTTATACCAGGTTCCATCACCAGTAATTCTTGTCTTTCCAAAGGGTCTTGGTTAACTTTGACTCTTTTTTGCTTTTGTTTATTACAGAGTTCCTTTGGGACCATTTTTACACATCTTTCTTATGCCAAAATTTTCAGTTAAGATTTTCCTAATTGTTTCTTTATCAAAGTTTATTTGGTTTGCTATGCTTCTCATAGTCAGCTGACCATTTTCACACAAAATTTGACAAATTTTCACAATGTTTTTTTCAGTTCTGCTTGTTACTGGCCATACTGACCTCTCTTCATCAGTGATACCTTCTCTTCCTGCAGAAAAATATTTAATTTATTTGTACACTGCTGTTTTCATCACTGTATTATCCCAATAAACCTGGACTAACATGTCCCTGATTTCACTTCCACTATAGCAAGTTTCAAGAAGAAATTAAATGTTTGTTCATGCTCTAATTCAAGTGCCGACATTCTTGTAATGACACACAAAAACACACAATGGCAATAATGAATATCATTCAGCAAAACACCAGCCAACATGGACATAGTAGTTATGAGACACTGATATACCACGGTTATGAGACTTTACCAAGTTGGTTGTGCAGCACCGCCAACATAGGCACACAGTACCAAGTTTGCAAACTTAATTGTCAGACATCAATTATGTCTGATACTTATGTCTAATATAATATATAGATTTCTTATATTCGATCACAAAAATTATTTCCTGCTTTTAGTTATTAAGGAGCAATTAGTATTAGACTTATCTTACTGTCAGCAACTATAAAAATTTTTCTACACATATGAAACAACAATTTTCAGGCATCGGACAGCAGGCAAGGCATGATCACCATACGTGAGATAAGGGAAGCACATAAGGAAGCCCTACAGATGCCAATTTTCTACTGACAACTAATGTTTTATTCTGACAGGAATGGAGAACCAGAAAAGCCAGGTCTAAAGGAGGTAAGGGAAAAGAGATCAGAATTTAGGAAAGCTTCTAAGGCTGGAAGATGCAGAGCCATGTGTCAGACACCAAGGAACTATAACTGAGAAAGTTTCTTAAATTTGTATGAGGTCCCTTTTGAGTCTTCTCCTAACTACTAATCTGTACTCATGGCATCAAGAAAAGAATGACTTCTAGGAAACTATATCATAAACAGTTTTCTGAGCTTACATAAGCACAGGAGATGTTCTAATTTTGACCAGCCAGAGTGGAGAGAGCTGTTGACTACTTCAGGCAATCAGTGAAACCCCAAGATCACACGTCGGTAAAGAGGCATGGATTAGCCCTAAAGCGAAAGCTATTTAGACCCACCTAAACAAGCTACTACTTTCAAAACTAACTTCAATACTCTTTCAAAGAAGCAGAAAACATGACTCATAGCTACCCAATAAAAAGACAGAAATACCAGAGCGATAGCCTGGAAACTTAGCTAGATGGTCATGTCTAAATTTAAGGCCTATTTGTATTGGTTCTCCAGATTCATTCATTAGAAGTTTGTCATATATTTATCTTCCTCATTTCATTTTTAATTGGTACTTAGCTTCTTAATACAATTTAGTATTTAATGTCTTACAATAAGCCGAATTAAATCAGTTGTAATATTTAAAGTATAAACCATAATGAAACACAAGAATTTGTCCAGTATACTCAGAAAATACTAGTTTTATAAACTCTTTTTTCCTATCAATAAATTCCAGGTTATATATTTCTGTATTAAAGTTGATATTTTACAGGCATGGGAAATTACATTTTAAAAGAGACAAAGAAATAAAGAAATAGTAATTAAATTCTAATATTCAATGTTAGGGTCTGTAAATTAAGGGGCTTTGGCAATATCAGGGCTGCTGCTTCTTTTGTAATTAAAGCTTTATCCAAGCACAGCTGGGCGTATGCATTTACATACTCAGTGTGGTTTTCTTCTCACTTTAAGGACTGGGATAAGCAGTTGCAACAGAGTCCACAGGCCTCAATATTTGTTGACTGGCTGTTCACACATACACACACCAATTGCTGAACCCCGCTCTAGATTATCATACAAATTTTAAAATTCATTATTCAACTTTTTTCACTTTAAGTGTTTATTTATTGTTCACTCAGTCTCAGTTCATGTCTGTGTGCTGTATGAAAATGTCATAATTTAAAATCTTACATATGAGCAGTTATGAAGACTCTATGAAATAAGGAAATAAATGATAACACGAAAATGTTTCTTAAAAATTATCCTTAAATACAGAGAAACAATCCTGCCACAATCATAAATTTCAGTCAAAGCATTTCAACTAACCATTGAATATGAGAATTAATAATTTTGTTACATGTAGAGTTTTATGTATAAAGAAACCATAATTTTAAAATAATTATCAAACAGATCTCAAATTAATCAATAACCCCAAGCAATTGAAATTAAAAAATTTAAAAAAAACCCAGCAACCCTAGTGTAATGTTAAGTTAAAGTTAGTTTTCTTTTTGTGTGAAGAACGCAAAGGGTCCACTAGGTGAAACCAGTTCCACAGAAACTGAAAACTTGTGTTAACTTTCACGAAGTGTAGCATGTACTAAAATGTAAGTATCATACATTCAAGTAACTATATAATAAATTCTTTTGTAATCAGGAAATTACATATAATGTAATAGAATTATTATGACCTTATTTTCATTACCCTTATAAAGTATGACTTAAAATACTTTAAAGCAAAACACAAGATAACTTGAAAAGAACTATTACTGACTTTACAAGATTTAGAAATCATTTTGTCCCGTTATTGGCCCTATGAACAGAAATGGGGGGCCCAGACAGCCCTAAGACACTTACCATGCTTAGAAGGCCCTTGTCAAGCACAGTCATGGTTCTTAATATTCCGAGACACCCCAACCTAAGAGCTTAGCCATATAGACCATCAAGGAAGCAGACAGCTGGTTAAAGGTAGACTCCTGGAAGGATATAAAGTTTCACTTAGATACGATGAATAAATTCTGGAAGTCTATTGCATAGCATGACTGTAGTCAAAAACAATAAACTATATACTTGGAAAAAATGGTAAGAGAGTATTTTTAAATGTTCTCACCAGAAGAAAAAAAAAAGATAAATTATGTGAGGTGATGGATATGCTAATTAGCTTGATTTAATCATTCTATAGTCTACACAAGGGGACTTTAAAAAGTTCATGGGAAAATTGAATTAAAAGACAAAAACAAAAAAGTACAAACTTTATTTCTCAATACAAGGTGCGTCAAGGTCAGATACTTTTAAAAGTAGGTGATGAAACCAACCCTTTAGTCCACCCCAAAGAACTGAAGCAGCTGGCAATTCAAACCATGTCGATGCAGTTTTGTTTGCATTATTAACAAAGAAAGGTTTTTAAGATTAGGAAACAAAAAGAAGTAAGAAGAAGCCAAATTAGGACTATAAGGTGGGTGTGTAATGATCTCCCACAAACTCTTGCCAATTTTCCCTTATTTGGTAAGAAGAGTGAAGGAAGCAGCATTGTCCTGGCAAAGGGCTCTCTGGTGAAGCTCTCTCAGGTGGTTTGCAGTTGGAAGCTTTGGCTAATTTTCTCAAAACGCTCTCATAATAAGCAGATGTTTTCATCCTTTGGCCTTCCAGAGAGTCAATAAACAAAATCCCACGAGCATCCCCCCAAAATGCTGTCATGACTTTTGCTCTTCCACAGTTCTCTTTTGCTTTGACTGGTTCACTTCTACCTCTTGGTAGCCATCGTTTTGATTGTACTTTGTGTTCATGGTCACACTGGCAGACATACAAAAACACACTTTATTTTTATTTTTTATTATAATGCTTCAAAGAAATGATTTAAGATTTTTGATCCTACTTGTTTGAAATTTACATTGAAAGCTTTGTTGTTGTCTGCAGCTGATCTGAGTGTACCAGTTTTGGAACCCACCAAATGGAAAGTCTGTGCGACTCTTAATTTTTCACTCAGAAATGTGTAAGTCATTGAGATGTCTATGGTGTTGGCTGCTGGTTCTGCTGTTAATTGTCAGTCCTCTTCAATTTGGCCAAGACTTTTTTTTTTCTTGCCAATTGATGTGGATCATCTTCCACTATAGGCTTCATCTTCAACATAAACTTGTCCCTTCTTGAAATAAGTTACCTGTTTGTAAAACCCTAAATACTTTGGGGCATTATCCCAAAAACTTTTTGTGAAGCATCAATAATTTCACCATTCTTCTATTCAAACTTCACCATACTTTCGATGCATATTCTTACTTCAATTTTAGCAGAATTTGTTTGCTGTGATAGGGGCTTTTTTCAAACTGTATTATCCTTCTCAGTGGCTCAAACAAGATCCTGTTCAGACATGTGATAACAAGTTAGTATGAGTTTATTTCAGTGAAAACAATACATAATACTCATTCACTATGAACTTTCTGAAGTCTCCTCATACATGTAAACCTTGTACAACGGGTAAAGCATTGTATTCTACACAGTAAATATATATAATTTATAGTTGTCAATTACACCTTCACCTTAAAAAAGCTTGGGGGTATTTTTAAGAAGTTCTGGATGTTTTAAAATTAATTGTTGTTGAAATGAATACTGTGATATTCTACATATTTAATTCAGTAACTACTTAGCCTTGCTATTATTCCATCAGTTGAATAAATGGGTATAAATTAGCCAATAATCCACACAAATCTGACTGTCTATAGTGAAGTACTAAATGACCAGTGACCTTATTGAGGGGATTAGGGTTTTTAGTATTAGTATTTCCAGCCCCATTAAGAAAGATCTTTTAGAAAGTGAGCTACAATTTGCTCATGCAGTCTGTGCTGCTGTAATTATTTAAAAATGCATTTTGGCATTTGGCTCATGCCTTAATGTTACTCAATTTCTGCATTATTATACGTATAAACTTGGGAATTAAAAAGGGACATAAAGAAAGGGGTTTCAAGAGGGGGTGGGAGAAAACCCAGACTGTGGAACCAGGAAGTCTAGAGGGCCCATAAGAATGTGGATATACAGTAACTTAGGTAACCAATGACCAATGGAAAGAGGCCATCAATGACCAAGACAAAAGGGGAAAACTGGCTTGGTGCCTGTACCTCAGCGGCTAGGGCACCAGCCACATATGCTGAAGCTGACGGGTTCAAATCCAGCCGGGGCCTGCCAAACAACAATGACAAGTATAACCAAAAAATAGTCCGGCATTGTGGTGGACACCTGTAGTTCCAGCTTGGGAGGCTGAGGCAAGAGAATCGCTTAAGCCAAAGAGTTTAAGGTTGCTGTAAGCTGTGATGCCACGGTACTCTACTGAGGGGGATAAAGTGAGACTCTGTCTCTTAAAAAAAAAAAAAAAAGAAAGAAAGAAAAGAAAAGGGTGAAACTTCCTGGAGGTGCAGAGAAGCAAATGAGAGAATTGCAGCAAGCTCTAAGGGAAGAGGTGTATTCACACCCTGCAGTCAGCTCTGAAGGGAGAGGGTATTCACACTCCAAAGGCCTTTTTCTCTCAGTCTCTCTCTCTCCTTTTCTCCTCTGAGAGAGAAGTACTTCCAACTCTTTTTGACAGTGATGTTAACTTTCTCTTTGTTCTTCCTAAATAAAGCCCCTCTTTGTTATCCTGAAACTTGTGTGGGTGCTTTCTACCCACACTACCTGTGCTTCCCCTAATCACTTTTACTTTTGGTTACTGTTGGGCCTTGGTTGAATAGCTCAACTGAGTAATTGGACCAGATTAACTGGGTTCAGGGAACCAGAACCCCAACAGGAATGATTACTCCTAAGTAATCATTGCTTCAGGAAAATTCATAAACAATCTACTAATAAACTTGCTTGGATTAATGACTATATGTTTGATTCTCAATTCATTATTTAATTAAAAATATGGTACTGAAAAGTAACAGGTCCATTTGAAAAATTATCACAAGAATTCCATGCAAAATATGCACTTGTCAGAAGATCACAGACTACTGGCACAATGATGTAATATACACACAGTAAGCAATTTACATGCTCATGGGCCTTTACATATAAAGAAAGACCAGAATAAATGCTTATTCTAAAATCAGATCTCATATTAATTCAATTATCACTTCTAGATAAATTTGGATAATTTAAAGCTGCATGTAACACCTATAGTAATGAATTGAACTGGTATATCATTTTCTGGAAGGAAGCATTTTTAAGTACTTTATTAGCACATTTTTCCTAACATCATTTTAAGGTATTTTAGGTAAAAGTCTATTTCAAATAATAATACTACCCTAAAAACATTCAGGTTTTTAAGCCTTAACAATGTTCCCCCTTCCAAGGAATATAGCAACAATCAGGAGGAAAACAAATAAAACCTTTATTTTGTTATGGTATGATTTAATTTTCACTATTTGTTATTGCAAAAAAAACAAAACTGCTTGTTCACTTGCTCAAGCCCTTTTGAGTTCTACAGCAATGTAAAATATCACAGAAACTGGTGGGGTGAGAAAGAGAGAGAGTTGCTTCCTCTTTTTTGTCACTGTTGTCATTTAGTGACATGATTATAATAGACATATCTTTTAATCACCTTATTTAATAAAGTATGAACTTTCTAACCTACAACACCACTCATACCTTTTAAAAAATATCTTATTTATTCATAATACCACTGAAATCTGGTATCCAATGAAGACAGAAGATATGTGTTGGAACATAGAAAGTAAAGTCAGAAAGATAATTTTAATAAGAGCTCTGAAAGGCCAAATCCTGAGGCAGAAATGGTGATATTGTACAAGAAGAGACCAATTTGGGGGGCTAATTAAAGCTTAATTTCATGAAGAATCCAAAATATGAATGAAATGGCTGATTAATCACAGAAATGATTCATTCTCGAAGTAGATGACATAATACAATTCATTTTATCCAACACTTAACATACATAAAGGTGAAAAAAAATAAGAAACAAGTTAGCTAGAGAAGCTGGAAAAATATACTTAGCTAATTTTATTTAAAACTGAAATATCTATGAAGTCAAATGTTTAGTGAATATTCTACAGCTGAAACTTAGAAATCTTAATGTCAGGGTTGAAGAACACATATCAACCCTGCTGAAGCAAGCTGCAACTCCAAGGATACAAATAATAGGTACAAAATCCATCACCAAGAGTAGAGAGTCCCTTCTCCCATAAGAACAACTCACAGTATACTTTCTACAAACAAATGAGCAGAATTCAAATGTCTTCCCATTTTATCCCACAGGAGAGGGACCCTCTAAAAACAGGACCTCCTTCCCCTACTAGGGTGCCATGGCATTCTTCTGCTAGGTATAAAACTGTATAAAACTCTATATTTTCTCTACCAGCAATTCTGAACTCCCAGCACTCCCCTCCACTCTCACCCCAAGGTCTGGAAGCCTGTCCCCCATGAAGTCCAGATTCCTGGGCATTTTCTCAAGAGGTGTGGACAGGGCATGGGCTGTGGCAAGGAGATAATGGTGGACTGAAGAAACCGTATGGGAAAGAGAGAGACAGTGTCCGCCAGGCACAGAGCAGCAGTAGCCACAGCAGGACCAATTGGGCTCACACCTCTGGAGATATTTTGGAAGGACACATTCTGTCTCTCTGGGCAACCAAAGAAAGCCAGGCATCTTCTCCAGTGTCAGACTCTGGTGGAGCAGGCCCTATGAGCAAAGGGTATGCCTGAGGTAGTACTAGCCTGGGTGGAGCATGGCAGGACAGAGAATTAAAGACATGTGTGCAGAGATGGCATACTCCCAGGGTGAGGCTGAGCCAGGACTGCTTTAGCGAGCCTAAGAAACACACCACCCTCAGGGGATCATAGCTGAGACAAAGGCAGGAAGGCAGAGGCAGGAACTCTGAGCCCAGTGTGAGCTCTAACTACACCCGCCCCAACATAGACTGCAGGGGAAACAGAAACACCAGCTCTGGGCAGCAGTACAGACTGGGGCTGAGTCGCAGTTTCTGTGAACTCAAACAGTGCCTGGTCCATAGGGGAATATAGCCAGGACAGAATCAAAAATTCTGCACAAATATTAAGTGTCAGAAACATAAATCAGGGGCAGAGCTGGAACTGAGTGAACTGCCCCAGCTTCCATTAACAACCAGAGGTTGTCAGGCCTCAGCTTCCCCTGCCAGATAGTGGCAGAGTGCCTGGCTGAGGAGACATAAGATCTGTCTGTGACTCAGGCAGGCTCAAATCCCTAGAGCATCTGCTCACTGGAGAGAACTGTGTCATAGCCTGGGGCGTTACCAGTGACCACCTCTGGGTATGACAGAGGTGCAAGGTGGGGAAGGAGGTATCAACCTTCCCAGACTAATTAATTTGCTGGGCAGGTCCTTCTGACTCCACCAGAACGAGTCATATTTGAGCTGCCAGCAGACTCGTGCCATCTAGTTGCCAGAGACTTTTGCACTCCCTCACTTGAGACTGGGTGTTGACTGGGACAATTGATTTGGATCTCTCAAACTGGACCAATCACCCAAGGACTATCCAAAGTGGTACCCTGGGTGTGTGGTTGTGGGGGGTGGGGTGACTTAATTGCTCATATTTCTCCACAGCTGATACTTCAACTCAGAGTAACTAATTCACTAGGGTAGGACAGAGATCAGCTGAAAATAAGATAGAGCCACTTAGTCCCACCACACCAAGTCCCCAGTGTTTCAGCCATAGCAATGTACGGTCTTTTGCAAAGTTCTAGGGGAAAAGGTACAGATACCAATCACAGGGACTGGGGAAAGGGCTACTACTCCAGGAGCCCCCAAAACCCATCTTCACCTTATCTGCTCATCTAGCCAAATGGTGTAAAATAAGCATAAAGTGGAATCAGCGGAAAAACTCCGGGAACATGAATAACCAGAGTAGAACAACTCCCCCAAGGTAGTTGACAATATGGTAGACACAACTGAAGATCCAATTCATAGACAAATGGCTAAGATGTTAGAAATCGAATTCAGAGTTTGGATTGCAAATAAGATTAATAGAATGGAGGTAAAGTTGGAATTAGAAATTCAAGGAACAATTCAAAAGTTCTCTCAAGAATTCAATAAATTCAAAGACAAAATCACCAAAGATTTTGACACATTGAGACAAGAATTTGAAGCCCTCAAAAATCTGAGAAACACAGTAAAATACCTCAGTAACAGAATGGAGCAAGTAGAAGAAAGAATATCTGACACTGAAGACAAAGCTTGTGAATGCTCCCAAACACTCAAAGAGGAAGAGAAATGGAGAGCTAAAAAGGATCATTCTCTCAGAGAGCTCTGGGATAATTTGAACAAAACTAATATTCACCTTATAGGAATTCCTTAAGGCAACAAAGTTGCTTCACAAAGCACAGAGGCCCTTCTTCATGAGATTATGAAGGAGAACTTTCCAGACATGCCAAGAGATTCTGAAATTCAGATACCAGACAGTTTCAAAACCACAGCATGACTCAACCCAAATAAGACAACCCTTCCCCAAAAACATCATAATTAACTTCACTAAAGGTAAAGTAAAGGAGAAAATTCTGAAATCAGCCAGAAATAAGAAAACCATAACCTACAAGGGCAAAAATATTAAATAACTACAGATCTCTCTGCTGAAACCTTTCAAGCTAGAAGAGGGTGGTCATTGACTTTCAATCTCCTAAAACAAAATCACTTTTAACCCAGGATCCTGTATCCAGCTAAATTGAGTTTCATTTATGATGGAGGAATTAAATACTTTTACGACAGTCACATGTTGAAGAAATTTGCCATAACTAAACCAAATCTCCAGGATACTCTCAGACCTATCCTCCATAATAACCAGCGCAATCCTCTACCACAAAAGTAAACTCACTCAGAAGCTTTTGGTCAAATTCCAACTTCCACAGTGGTGAAAGGATTAAAAATTTAAAATGTCCGCCAGACTTTGAAAAACTTGATACCAAAAATTCTACCAGGCTTATCAATTTTCTCAATCAACGTGAATGGCTTAAATTGTCCTCTAAAGAGGCACAGGTTGGCTGACTAGATACAAAAACTCAGGCCAGACATCTGTTTCATACAAGAATCTCATTTTACCTTAAAAGATAAATTTAGACTCAGGGTGAAGGGATGGTCATCTATATTTCAGGCAAGTGGAAATCAGAAAAAAGCATGTGTTACAATTTTATTCACAGATACAATAGGCTTTAAACCAACCAATGTAATGAAAGATAAGGGTGGTCACTTCATATTTGTTAAGGGTAACACTCGATATGATGAGATTTCAATTATTAACATTTATGCACCCAACCAGAATGTGCCTCAGTTTATAAGAGAAATTCTAACAGACATGAGCAACTTGATTTCCTCCACCTCCATAATAGTTGAAGATTTTAACACTCCTTTGGCAGTGTTGACAGATCCTCCAATAAGAAGCTAAGCAAAGAGATTTTAGACTTAAACTTAACTATTCAACATTTGGATTTAACAGACATCTACAAAACATTTCATCCTAACAAAACTGAATACACATTCTTCTCATCAACCCATGGAACATAGTCCAAAATTGATCACATCTTAGGTCACAAGTCTAACCTCAGGAAATTTTAAGGAATAGAAATTATTCCTTGCATCTTCTCAAGACCATCATGGAATAAAAGTTGAACTCAGTAACAAGAGAAATCTGCATACTCATACAAAAACATGGAAGCTAAATAACCTTATGCTTAATGATAGGCGGGTCAGAGATGAGATTAAGAAGGAAATTACCAAATTTTTGAAACAAAACGATAACGAAGACATGAATTATCAGATAACACAAAGGTAATCCTAAGAGGGAAAGTAATAACATTGCAAGCCTTCCTCAAGAGAACAGAAAGAGAGGAAGTTAACAACTTCGATCAAGGGTATCCATATAGGGTCAGAAGAAATAAAACTTTCAAACTTCACAGATGATACGATTGTATATCTGGAAAACAACAGGGATTTTACTACAAAACTCTTAGAAGTGATCAAGGAATACAGCAATGTCTCAGGTTACAAAATCAACACTCATAAACCAGTAAATTTTATATTCACCAATAGCAGCCAAGCCGAGAAAAAAGTCAAGGACTCTGTTCTGTCCACAGTATTGCCAAAGAAGATGAAATATTTGGGAGTTTACCTAACAAAGGACGTGAAAGATCTCTATAAAGAAAACTATGAAACTCTAAGAAAAGAAACAGCTGAAGATGTTAACAAATGGAAAAACATACCATGCTCATGGCTGGGAATAATCAACATTATTAAAATGCCCATACTACCCAAAGCAATACACAATTTTAAAAGCAATCCCTATTAAAGCTCCACTGTCATACTTTAAAGATCTAAAAAATAATAATAATAGTAGTTTGTTTTATATAGAATCAGAAAAACTTTGAATAGCCAAGACCAGGCATCCTCAAACTACAGCCCATGGGCCATATGTGGCCTGCCTAGGATATTTATCCGGCTCACTGAGTGCTTTTGCTGCTGCTGCCTGTCCTGCTTAGCAGGCAACTCGTCCGTCCCAAGGTCCGCAGTCTGGCCCTCCAACGGTCTGAGGAACAGTGAACTGGTCCCCTGTTTAAAAAGTTTGAGGACCCCTGGCCAAGACATTACTCAGAAATAAAAAAAAAAATCAGGAGGAATTATGCTACCAAACCTCAGACTATGCTATCAATCGAGAGTGATTAAAACAGCATGGCACTGACACAAAAACAGAGAGATAGATATATGTAACAGAATAGAGAACCAAGAGATGAACCCAGCTACTTACCATTATCTGATCTTTGACAAGCCAATTAAAAACATTGAGTGGGGAAAAGATTCCCTATTTAACAAATGGTGCTGGGTGAACTGGGCAGTGACCTGTGACTGAAACTGGACCCATACCTTTCACCATTAACCAAGATAGACTCTCACTGGATTAAAGATTTAAACTTAAGACATGAAACTATAAAAATACTATAAGAAAGTGTAGGGAAAACACGTGAAGATACCAGCTTAGGCAAATATTTTTTTAAGGAGGACCCCCTAGGCAAATGAAGCAACATCCAAAATACACCAATGGGACCCCAACAAACTAAAAGGCTTCTGCACAGCCAAGAACACAGTAAGTAAAGCAAGCAGACAGCCCTCAGAATGGGAGAAGATATTTTCAGGTTATGTCTCTGACAAAGGTTTAATAACCAGAATACACAGAGAACTCAAATGTATTAGCAAGAAGAGAATGAGTGATCCCATCTCAGGGTGGGTAAGAGACTTGGAGAGAAACTTCTCTGAAGAAGACAGGTGCACGGCCTACAGACACATGAAAAAATGCTCACTATCCTTAATCATCAGAGAAATGCAAATCAAAACTACTCTGAGATATCACCTAACTCTAGTAAGATTAGCCCACATCACAGAATTCCAAAACCAGAGATGCTGGCGTGGATGTGGAGAAAAGGGAACACTTTTACACTGCTGGTGGGAATGCAAACTAATATGTTCCTTTTGGAAAGATGTTTGAAGAACACTTAGAGAACTAAAAATAGACCTGCCATTTGAGCCTACAATTCCTCTACTAGGTATATATCCAGAAGACCAAAACTCACACTACAACAAAGATATTTGTACCAGAATGTTTATTGCAGCCCAATTCATAATTGCTAAGTCATGGAAGAAGCCCAAGTGCCCATCAGCCCATGAATGAATTAATAAATTGTGGTTTATGTACACCATAGAATATTATGGAGCCTTAAAGAAAGATGGAGACTTTACCTCTTACATGTTTACATGGATGGAGCTGGTTAACATATTCTTCTTAGCAAGGATGGAGCTAGAACATATTCTTCTTAGCAAAGTATCTCAAGAATGGAAGAAAAAGTATCCAACACACTCAGCCCTACTATAAAACCAATTTATAGCTTTCAATTATAGCCCAAGAAGAAGGGGAAAGGGGAGAAGGAGGGGAGGCGAGGCGGGGAGGATGGGTGGAGGGAGAGTAATTGGTGGGACCACACCTATGGTGCATCTTACAAGGGTACATGTGAAATTTACCAGATGTAGAATATAAATGTCTTAACACACTAACTAAGAAAATGTCGTGAAGGCTATGTCAACCAGTTTGATGAAAACATTTCAAATTGTATATAAAACCAGCACATTGTACCCTATGATTGCATTAATGTACACAGCTATGATTTAATGAAAAAAATGAAATTTTAATGTCAAGTTTAACTTTCTATTTACTTGAAAATATTACACATGAAAATGTTTAATTCATAACTCTTTTAAATAAAGTATTACAGAAAGAATGTGAAATTAGTAAGGACTTTTTGTTTCTACTCAGTCATTAACCAGTTCAGTGATTTAGATTTTGTCAATTAAGTAGAGTTAATTTCTTTTTTTACAAAAAATAAATATACAGGATTTAAAAGTCATAAATTTCAAAAAAAGTCTAAAATTCAGTGCACATATTTAATAAACTTGCACATGAAAAAGCATTTGTTCTTTAAATGCCCAATGTGTGCCTTAGCCACAAAAATATAACTTCTCAAAATGAAGTATATTTATTTTAATAACCAGTATCTTTTAAAGTATTAGTACCAATAAATTATACCTCTATAGTTACAGATTTTAATTATATTTTGATTAAAATAATCCACAACAGGAAAAAAACATAAAATATGTTATCATCATATTATATATAAGTAAATATTTTACAAATACTTTTAAAGAACTAGGTTAACTCTTACATAAACAAGCAAATTGCCTTCTGAAGACTAAACATAAACAGAATAATCCCTTCCCTTATGAATGGTACAATAGCATGGGCAATGGGGGACTAGCTTGGTTCATCTGGGCTGCTGTAACCAAGTACTATAAACTGAGTGGCTTATAAAAAACAAAACTTTCTCTCTCACAGCTCTGGAGATGATGTGGGTTCTCTTACCTATGGCTAGACACAGACTCAATTTTCTGGGCCTAAGCAGACTCATAAAACAGTCTGATGAAGGTTCCATCTAAGCCACCACTCCCTGAGAAAAGCATAAAGCCCAAAACATGATCACATTCCTACACAATGGCAGTTTTAAAATTAACTTCTGCCCACAGACTTTTGGAACCAATGGTTGTGACATATATTCTGTCATATATTCCATTTCCCAAAGCCCCTGCCTGCAGGGAAGGAGTTCTGATTAGCAGCTGTATATAACCCCCTAGACAGTGAGCTAAAAGCAGCAGCCCACTCAGGACTCCCTCCACTGTGCCAGTGGCTTTGCTTTCCTTCTTATCTATAATAAAAGCTATTCTTTCATTTACTCATGGTCCATGAATTCATTCAATTCCTGACAGCAAGGACCTGGCACAGAAATTCCAGGAACAGAGGAGGGAAGTCTTAGATCAAAGTCCTAACAGAGTCAGCATCTGGTGAAAGCCTGATTCCTAGCTTTCCCTGTAGCTTCATTTATAATGGCACTAATGCTATTCATGAGGGCCCAACACTCAGGATCTACTCATATCCCAAAGACCCCCATCTTCTAATGTCATCACCTTTGTAAGATTTCAACATATGAATTCTGGGGGGGCCATGATCATTCAGTTCACAGCAGAAATAAAGCCAAATTAAAGATGATCTGAACATCATTGTTTTGGAAACATTAAATTGGCATATAAATTTCCAACATACAGAGTCTAGGACTTCACTATTTCTTGAAGAATTAATATGTAACTATTATAGGAG
Organism: Galagoides demidoff; assembly: GCA_963574575.1. NCBI lineage: Eukaryota > Metazoa > Chordata > Mammalia > Primates > Galagidae > Galagoides > Galagoides demidoff. The sequence continues at coordinate 25,560 of CAUYQV010053499.1, read as the reverse complement.
TCCTATCAAAACAATGAAAAAGTAATCTGCAAGTAAAGAACATAAAAACCAAAAACATAGAAATTTCCTTTTTCTTGTTGGGTTGGTTCAGTCACATGATACATGTCCTTAATGAGGCATTTCCTAAGCAAGAATATTTTCACAAGATAGGTGAAGACCACCTGTAGACATGGTGGGATTGCTTATTCCAAAGTGCTAATAAAAATATCTAAACAATAATGTTCATTACATCCAGAAGAAAGATGTCATTTTTTTCACATGGATTTTGTAAGATCTTATCATAATTTCCAGGAAAATAAACAAAAAAGAGGAAAGTACAAGGCAACAGGCCATCACATTGGCAACTACATGATCTTTTCTACACCTGCTCCAAAATCCTTTAAGAAATTAAAAAGTACTGACCTGTAAAGGATCCTGAAGAAATGGAGCCATGTGGCTTCATGAGAGGTATAACGTAGGGTTAGAGGTCAGGGTTGGGAACTCACACTCTGGAATCAGCGCTGGACTCAAAAAGAGTTTTTCTATTTACTACCGTGTGACTTTGGGATACTAACTTATTTGTCCATAAATGTGCTCATTTACAAAATCAGAAACATGTTGCTGAGAAGATTAAATGATATAACATAAAGAATATATACTACATATATGTTTAATAAGTTCTTGGTATTATTAACAATAATATTGACACAGACATCCATTCAATAAGGAAAATAATCCTGAACTGAGCAAGCAGCAGCAAATAAGGCTAAAAATTATGTTTTGGTGTCAGGACTATTATTTTTTTCTCTGTCTACTCAGATATACCAGTTTAAAAAAAAATTTAAAGTCAAATTGAAAGAATAAAAATGATTGCTGGATTGTGTCACTTTTACATGCATGAGTTGTCTGGTATTATTGGAATTTGTGTGTAAGGGACAAGGTGATGTGATGGGGAAATGCAGTCCCCTTTAATCAGAGCACCACTGCAGGGAGAATGGGGACCAAAGACCCCATTCTTGGCACAGCAAAAGACCCCCAGAAAAAGGGGGAAAACAAGGAAATAAGCTAAGCAAGCTGGAATAAAAACAGTTTAGCTACCTTACTTTTAAACTAACAGTTAAATTACTTGTCTGGGCAGTTTCTGTTTTACTAGAAGCCTGGTCTGTAAGGGGTACAGCTTACAAACAACCCTGCTGTGATCTGTAAGCACTCTGGAGGACAATGAATGTAGCAGACACACAAGGCCTGCAAAGAAACATTAACCAGGAGGACCTCTGCCCTGTCAACAAAGCAAATACCCGTTGGGAGCATTTGTGTTATGGCTAGGGCAGAGATCAAGGGAATAGCTTAAGCCCTAACATATGGGCAGGAGCATTTGTACACTAATCATGGAAGGAAACGCTTTCAAAGGGAGATAAGAAAATTCTTCTTTTCAAGCTCCGCATTTGTAGTTCAGCGGCTGGGATGCCAGCCACATACACCAGAGCTGGTGGATTCAAACCTGGTCCGGGCCTGTTAAACAACAATGATAACTACAACAACAAAATAGCTAGGCATTGTGGTTGGCACCTGTAGTCCCATCTACTTGGGAAGCTGAGGCAAGAGAATCACTTAAGCCCAAGAGTTTGAGGTTGCCGTGAACTGCAACACTACAGCACTCTATAGAGGGTGACATAGTGAGACTCTGTCTCAAAAAAAAAAAAAAAAGAAAGAAAGAAAGAAAAGAAAATTCTTCAGAAGATGAATGTTGCAATAGCATCTGCTCCACAGAGAAACTAAGAGGGGTCTACCCTCCCTCAAGGAATCTGTGTGCACCACCAGAGACAGGAGGCTGCCCCTAGACAAGGCTCAGGTTTTGAATTTCTTAAAGCTGCCCTGACTCTTAAATTTAATGATTATAAATAGAATAAGAACATGCTTACTCAAAGAAATGCTGATGTTTTTGTTCCCTTTCCCAGCTTACTCTCCTTGGCTAAACAAGAAAATAGCCTTTAATAAAAGCTGGATGGAATAAAGACTCAGGGCCATTTGCTGATGCCCAACAAGCTAGTGATGGACCCCTGGACCCACCTTTGAAAATTCCCTTCATGTGTGTTCTTCCTTTTTATTCCTCACTGCTTTTAACTTTATTTTTTTCCAATCATTTGCTGCTAGTTCCACAGGGTCTTAAAGGACCCTGCCCCCGGGGCAGGACCCCAGCACACTGTCAATTTAATGTGACCTTGATACCCTCAGATCACTTTTGCAAAGTAGTTTCAGAGGCTCTGGGCTTGTGAGAAAGCTGCAGGCTGTGCTGCAACAGGGCGTTTTGCAGGACGGCTGCAGTGTTTGTAAGTGCAGTCCTTCTGTAAGGACTGCTGGTAAAGAAGAAACAGCTGGCCTGATTCTGATGGTTAACATGGCATATCAACTCACTGGGCAGATAGGTACTTGGAGATACCTGGTACCATGTTATTTCTCACTGTGTCTGAGAGTGGTTCTGGAAGAAGCTGGAATTAAGTCAGAAGACTAAATAAAGAAGGTTCACCCTCACCAATGTGGACAGGCATCATTCAGTCTGTTGAGGGCCCTAACAGAACACAGACAGAGAAAAGGAGATTTGCTTTCTTTTGTGAAGCTGGGACATCCATCTTCTCTTGCCCTCCAGCAGCTCCAGATTCTGAAGAATGAAGCACCTCGTCCCCAGGTTTTGAGGCCATCAGCCACAGGCTGAGAGTTACACCATGGACTTTCTTGATTCTCAGGTCTTTACATTCAGATTGAATCACATCACTGCCCTTCCAGCTTGCAGGCAGCATACTGTGGGACTTCTAAGCCTCCCACAAACACATGAGCCAGTTCTTACAAGAGGGTGCCTGAGATTTTCCTGCTTACTAAGGGAATCCCAATCTCCTTAGTTTGACCTGTACTCACGACTCCCTCCATTCTGATCTTCCATCTTTTTCCAATTTCAGCTTCCTCTGCTTTGCCTGTGTGGTGGCCACCTGAGCTAATTTTCTTCTATAGAAGCCCATTTACTTAATGGTCTCTCTGCCACTAGAAGCTGCCTTCTCCCAAAGTTCAATAGCTACTCAAAAATTAAGATCTAGAGTTAACTTTTGTTTCTATGATCCCTTCCTCTTCCTATTCCCTTTCGTTGTCTTTATGGTGACCCAGAAGTTACTTGGCAGGAGCAATTTATGCTTTCCTTTAATTCTGTAACATTTCACCCACCTTGCTTAAGGCACTTTACACATTTCATTTGTTAAACCACTCAATCTCAGTTTTTTTGTTTGTTTGTTTTGAAACAGAGTCTCACTATGTCACCCTCAATAGAGTGCTGTAGGGTCATAGCTCACAGCAACCTCTAACTCTTGGACTTAAGTGATCCTCTTGCTTCAGACTCCCAAGTAGCCATGACTATAGGAGCCTGACACACACCAGGCTTTTTTTTTTTTTTAAGAGATGCGATCTCACATTGGCTCAGGCTGGTCTTGAATCTGTGAGCTCAGGTAATCCACCCTCCTTGGCCTCCTAGAGTGCTGGGATTATAAACATGAGCCACTACACCTGGCCTTGATGTCAGTTTTTGACAGAGATAAACAGGTAAATTGATAAAGAGAAAGGACAGATAATCTATTTGAGGAAACCAAAAAAGTTCCATGGAAGAGTTGGGTTTTGACCTAGGCCTTGAAATATAAGGATGATTAGGACCAAAAGAAATGAGAGAGATTGTTTCAGGATAAGAGAACAGCATGAGTAAAGCAAATAATTGCCGGTCAAGTGGGAGCCGGAAAAGAGTTCAAGTAATAGGCAGTAATGGCTGGAGAGTCATGAGATATAAACATTAGAAGAAGACTTGTAGACTAGATTGTGCTCTTCATAACTGAGTTATCTGTTTGGTTCATCTTTATTTGCCCAGTGCTCTATAGGCTGTTAACCTATGTCTCTTATTTACTCTCTGAACATCCATTTTCTTATAATTCTTCCCATTTCTGGTACCTCGATCACCAATCAGAAAAAGTGATTTTCTAAAACCCAGATCATTCTCTGTGTAAAATTATTCATTTACTATTTAATGTTTCATTGTACCAACTTAAATACAAACTCCTAAGCAGGGCACATATTAAATGATTAGTTCATGCATGATTTTCTAGCATTCTGAGAGTTTTCCAAACCTCTTAAATATTTTTCTATTCAACAGTCTCTTCCCTAACGAGTCTATCATGGGTGTCCAACCTCTGGCCCGGCATGCAGGCTTAATGCAGATTATTTGAGAGCTGTCTGCTTATCTGTGGTGTTGGGTATTGTGAAAATTATGCACGGTCCTTTTTTTTGCACATTTAATGTGTGACTCGAGATGACTCTTCTTCTTCCATTGTTTAGCAAAGAAAAAAAGAAAAGGTTGGATATTAGTTAACATTTCTTGCTTCTTTCTTTAAGAATATTTTCCAGCCACCTTTGACCCATGAATCCAAGAGGCTTTAGGTGCTCTCACAGCCCTTTCACACTGTCCATAAACATTTTTATTGAACTCTTAACACATTTTAGTACAGGTTTACTTGCTTTTTATCTTTAACATAACAATAAGTTGGCTTTTGCAGTGTTTTTTTTTTTTATGTTCTTGCACTTGTCACAAAATACAAGACTAGATACAATAATGTTTGTAGAATAAAAAAAAATTACTAAAAAAATTTACTAAAAACTTAGCTTTAAGGAGATATCCCCGGCAGGAAAAACTAGAGGCTAGGCCCCCATTTACACACTGATTAATTATTCCTTATGTTATTTTAAAGAAACTGGACAGCATATATTCTCATAAATATAGAGAAATAAGAGGAAATTTGGAAAGATTAAGTGATTTGCTATGTGTCTCATGTATTGACATAAAAGGAGTTATTTTTTATAGCTAATTCTTCCCAAGGACAATAAAAAACATTCTAAAAACCATTTGAAAAAGATCAAGTGCTTTCACTTTGATATAGGTGAACAAAAAAAATTAACATTTTATTGGCATTTATAAACGGCAGAGAGGCAAATCCCTTTGACGTTCATCAGTCCCACAAAAGTGCACAGGTTAGGTCAAATTACCTTTGTTGAACTTAATAATGCAAATGGCAGCATTGCGAATTTGGGCATTTGGGTATTTACCCACAGGGCTGATATGCCCAACTCCTCCTAGCTACCTGGAGGAAGTCTACCCATTCATACACAATGAATACTGAAATGATTTTCACCTTTTTTGATTGCTTACATTTAAATAGTGACCTACCATTAAAAATCAACAGAAAAACTTGAGAGTCTCTTTCTTTCTCAGATATATGACAGTCAGATGTTCAAGTGAAATACTAAAAGCTTGGTGACAGGTTTAAAATGGCTTTCGAAACAAATATAACTGAGGAAGCAACTGATGACACTACCACAGTCTATTCACTCAGTCAATATAGAATATTTGAAAACATATCACTGCTATTTTCCCAGACATTTAGAGGATTTTCTAAGTGTGAACTAGAAGGATATTAGACTATGTGATATTTGCTCTCACTAAAATGGGGTTGAATTGACCAAACATATCCCCATTGAGATTTCAGAATTACTTCTACCAGAAAATGGTATATTGTTGGTTTTTATAGGTCATTTCAATTAAAAAAGCATTTAGCATATACTAAAATAGATGGTCTGAATAAAATTCTAAATAACTTCTGTTCTATAGGCGCTTACACTTAAGGGAATGTATGTTTGATCTTTTTCTATTATGCTTATATTTTATTAAAACAATGGACCACTAAAAGAGATAGATAAAGAATAAAGATAAATAAAGAGTATAAAAGAGATAAATGTATTTTGCTTAAATCAAGAGGAAAAAAAACAAACATTTAAGTAGATATTTTGAAGACAAAAATCAGACTTAAGTAGACATTTTAAAATATGCTTTTTCAAGATTCATAGAATTATATACAATTGTTTTTTGAATGGGTGTAATATGTGTTATTGTAACCATCATCGTCATCATTGAACCAGGGGAAAAAACTCAAAAACTTTGGCTTATTTAGACTTTCACAATTCATATTGTGAGTCCCACAATATAATAAGCCCTTATTTTGATATTATTTTTGCTCTTATGGTTATTCCCTGATTTATAAACTCACAGGGATCCTTTCCATTTGTAGCAGATCCTTCTTCAGCATCGTCTGGCTTTTTTGCTTTCAGTGTCTAAAATGCTTGTTTAAAGAAGTGTATTTATAATAATTCTTGAAATTTAATTTTCATCTCTCCAAATTTGGTTTTTTGGGGAAAATACAGATTCTTATGTACCAACAAAGTAGTATATCTCTTATACTATCACCCTCATGGCTTCAAATGAATTGCAACATCTCCAAAGAATTAAATTTCTGTACTCTCAAGATTCTTTAAAACTTGTAGACAATATCCCCTGAACCAGGTCCAGTCCTCCAGTGATTCTTCCTTGCTGTGACATGAGCTCAGGGAAGTTATTCCTCTTAGCCTTATCTTGATTAATCACAGCCAAACACAGTTGTGCAACACCCAATTATTGGTTTAGTCATGGAATGCCACATAATTCTGGCCAGTGAGACAGGAAGTCAGATCTACTGTAGGGTTTCTCAGATGTTTTCTTTTTTTTTTTTTTCTTATTTTTTTAAACAATTTTATTTTGTTTTATTTTTATTGATTGATTTTTTTTTTTTCTATCCCCCTGGGTAGAGTGCCATGGCATCACAGCTCATAGCAATCTACAACTCCTGGGCTCAAGTGAGTCTCTTGCCTCAGCTTCCCAAGTAGCTGGGACCACAGGTGCCCGCCACAATGCCTGGCCATTTTTTGGTTGCAGCCGTCATTGTTGTTTGGTGGGCCCAGCCTGGATTCAAACTTGCCACCTTAGGTGTATGTGGCTGGCACCTTAGCCACTTGAGCCACAGGTGCCGAGCCTCTCAGATGTTTTCTTTAAACGGACTTCAGTATAAGCCAACCCCTTTCTAACTCTGGACATTGAGATGAGGTGAGGTTCAAAATTATGGAGGTCTTCTTGGAGCTATGAAGGGACCGGTTGAAGAGGACAATCAATTTTACAAGGCAAGCAAGATGACAAAACAGCAATCAAATGGTTTATTGACAAAATTGTTGCAGCACTGAATGTATTAACTGCCCTTCTTACAGATTTCTTGTTATAAAAAGTAATAAATCCCTATACCTAAGCAATTTTTAATCAGGGTCTTTGTTGTTTGCAGTTGAATGTATCCTAAATCATACTAAAGAATAGTTGTGCCTATCATGGACACACTTCACTCATAACTAGATCTCTCCTCTTCCTATTTCTGAGATGAACCCTGTGTCAACCTTTTTTTTCTACATGAACTTTTTTGATTGGTCATTGAGTTTAAATTTGAGAAAGTTTATCTTGATACAAAACATAAAGTGATTCTTTCATTAGTTATCAGCATTGGTATTCACACCTCCTGAGTCTTCACAGAATTATATTCACTTGATTTTAGGAAAGAGCCATATCTAAATAATCTACATCTTGACCATGTAGCTGTTTGTAGTAGCATAACTAGAAATACAACTCTTAAAATGTGATAATCTCCTATCCTTAAGACTTCCTGTAAAAAGAGTTCTTATATATTTAACAGAAATCTTTTAAGTTTATCATGCATTTATTTTTGTTATAATTTCAGAGAAAGTGTATAGCTGATTATCATATCTTTTATAGATGTGCATATTAAAATCATAATTGAATTACATTCCTGCTTAAATTACTGAATGATAAACTAGTACAAAATAATTCATTAATGTTATTCCCTACATACAAATGGTACTAATTCAAAAATTAATTATGTTCTAAATATGTGCAGACTGTCAAAATCCTCATATAATGGAAAGCAAGAAAATTGGTTCTTGTGCACAAGTCTGTACTTTCAGTAGAAATTATACAGAAGCAATTATGCTGGTCACTATAAAACAAGCCAAGAAAAAAATCAGTGTCTTTCAATTAGTTTCATTCAAACTCCTAGGGTAAAAATATAATTTTAATTCAGACTTTTTTTTTTTGGTAGAGACAGAGTCTCACTTCTATCACCCTGAGTAGAGTGCCCCTGTGGTGTCACATAGCTCACAGCAACCTCTAACTCCTGGGCTTAGGCGATTCTCTTGCCTTAGCCTCCCAAGTAGCTTGGACTATAGGCACCCACCATAACACTCAGCTATTTTTTTGTTGCAATTTGGGCAGAGCCAGGTTTGAACCCACCAACCTCAGCATATGCAGCCAGCACCCTACCCACTGAGCCACAGGTGCTGCCCTTAATTCAGACTTTTTTCTCTACATATAAAATATTTTCCTTAGTCTTCTCTTAAAACTGTAGGATACTCAACTAAAAATTGTTTGCTGACTAGTGTGGTCAACTTTCTACTTTTATGTTACACTTTAAAAACTCAATTTGCTACATTGGAAATTTTTGACCTAGAAGTACCAAGGAAATGCTATAAGAATTCCTTATTGGGCGGCTACCTGTGGCTCAGTGAGTAGGGCGCCAGCCCCATATACCGAGGGTGGAGGGTTCGAACCCAACCCTGGCCAAACTGTAACAAAAAATAGCCAGGCATTCTGGCAGGCACCTGTAGTCCCAGTTACTCGGGAGGCTGAGGCAAGAGAATGGCATAAGCCCAAGAGCTGGAGGTTACTGTGAGCTGTGACACAACAGCACTCTACCAAGGGCGACAAATTGAAAATTGTCTCTTTAAAAAAAAAAAAAAAAAGAATTCCTGATCATTTTTTCTCTGGCACCTTTAAAGTGAATATACTATAAATAAGTTTTAATGTGGACCATGATTTAAGTTAAAGAGATCATACTAACATTTAGAAAAAGAAAACTAATCAACAATAAAAAACCTAAGATGTAAATCTTTCTTCAAGATAAAACTTGTGAGATTTGTAGAAAATTTTTACAGGAAAAGTTAGACAAAAATAAAGACAGAATGAATAAAGTAAAATACATCCACTACAAAATATATTTCAAGTATCAATTTTAATTGGTTAGATATTTGAATGGGTGACCAAATTTCAGTGTGTTTTCATGACAAAATGATTACATAGTGGTCTAAAATACACTTATTACAGAATTCATATGGCCGGTATTATCCAAATGTGTATACAGTGACTAAGATCAATATAAAACATTTAGATTAAGAAAAACTGAGTGAACTTGGTCTCCTTTTTAGCTTAATAAATGTGCTATGTGGCCCTCAAAGGCTGTTCCTTCAACTTTGGTCATACATTGTAAAACCAGTATCTCTTTGTCCCTGCATATCTTCCTCCTTGGACAGATCTCTAAGAGGTGCAAATTAATTTGAGAGTAGAGAAAAAAATGCCATGAAAATATGAAAACCTCTCTACATTACCTCAAGACCTTGCTTAATTGAAAACCATCACGTAGGTTAAACTATCTCAATCTCCTAGGCAATCAGCTGTTGGCAAAACACTTAAAACATTAACTGGTCAAAATAATATGGTGTCTGAAAAATGCACTAATTAATATTTTGGAGGAACAAAACCTGTGAAATTCTTGAGTATCATAATGACACAAATATTAATAAAAGAGGAGACAAATACACATTTGGTGGTTTGTACTGACAAATCACTTTATTATTTTTCTTTTTTTTTCAAAAGAGGCTACTGAGATTTCAAATGGCACACGTATTTTTAAACATAGAGTAAATATATTTCCATGTCAGCTTTATGACAATTATGTGGCTGTAACACATATTTTCTTTATTTAGATAAAATTACATCTAGCAGATCACTTCTATATTAAAAAAACACTAACAGTTTTTACTTTCAAATTAAGCTGCAGAAATAATTTTTGAAAGAAGTGAAAGCCTCATGACACTTCCTTTCAATTATGTTTATGTATCAGGAATCATTCTCAGAGGCTTAACCTGTTGTTTGCTTAAATTCCATACTCCATTCATTCAGTAAGCAATTATTGATCTCCTGCTCTGTGCCAGGAGTTACAATATAAAAATGTTAGTGTGTAGGGAGGGGAAATGGTCTCCCCAGAATTACCACCCAGTTAAAGCATACGTGTACACAGAAAAGTTACAAGGGACTGAAGTAAATACATTTGAACAGTTAGCAATCCAAAGCACAAGTTCAATAAATACATAAGGTCTGCCTAGAGGAATCATAAATGACATTACTCAAGAGGTAGCACTGCATGTGAAGGAATTTTCTAGGTAGAGAGAGTCCAGAGCATTCTAGACAGAAGAAATCACATCCTGTAATTACTATGTGTAGATCCTTTACAGCAGTGGTTCTCAACCTTCTTAATGCCGTGACCGTGTATTTGCAGCCGCTCCCCATCACTAGCATCACTGTCTGAGCTCCACCTCCTGGCACATACTCTCATCAGAGTGAGAACCCTAATGTAAACTGTACATGCAGAGGAGGGATCTAGTTTCTGCACTCCTTATAAAAATCTAATGCCTGATGATTTTAGGTAGAGATGAAATAAATATGCCAGTGTTATCCCCAACCCACACCTCACCTGTGGAAAAATTGTCTTCCAGGAAACCAGTCCCTGGTACCAGAAAGTTTGGGGACTACTGGTTTAAAAGAGGTATTAGAATTCCTGATACTAAAACCCAAGGACATTTTTTTCTGTGGATCTTTGTACAAGCAGTACTTTATAATTCAGTAAATAGTATCTCCTCTAAAACCTCCGCAACAAACATGTTGGCAAGAATCTCTTAAAGATAAATTCAAGGGGAAAAACTGAAACTGTATCAGTGTGAATTTTTGTAATATTAGCAATCCTTTGGGAGCATTTATTCTTTAAAGGAGTATTAAGTGGCAGTAGGCTGAAAGCGACAGCCCTAACAAGAGAATGGAATAGAAGGTTCCTGTGTGACTGACTGACCCACCACACCGCTGAGCTGGAGGCAACAATGGGATTTGTTTACAAGAATTGAAATTATTCATAAGAAATTGTGTTGAGATTTGTAACAAGAACACTATTTGGGCAGAAGCCGGTCCCATCACTGCTCTAAACATTTCTCAAACAACTGGGAGAGACTCTTAATAATATAAAGAAGTCATATTTCAGCACTTAGATAAACAAAAAATGCTGGCCCTGAGGCTCTGGTAATTATAGCCTAAAAATAAATAGATCAATTAATCAATCAGGCAATTTTTGTATAAAGGTAATTATCAGGGAAAATAGTTAATAATGTGGCTCCAACTTCCTTGAAAACACAAACATTAACATAAATAGGACCAATATTTCTGATAGTTTGAATTCTTAACTAAAGCTAAATATGTATTTTAAAAGAATAAAACCATCTGACTTCCTGATAAGGAAAATTAAAACGTACAATTCGTCTCACATACCGATGACTCTATTGTACCTGCTTGAGTTGAATAGATTTGGTTTCCTTTTTGTCATTTTAATATTTTAAATAGAAAAATGTTTCCAGAAATATCTGTGCTAGAAAGTCTGATGTGTCAGTTAGGTTTCTTTTGGTTGTAACTGAAAACTCAAAACTAGGTTAACCAGCAGGTCTTTGTTTTCTTATATAACAGAACAGTCCTTCAGGGTAGATGTAGTCAGGAACTGCTGATATTCCAGAGCTTTCTATCTTTCCATCTGGCCATATTCAGCACTCCAGTGACATCTCACTATGCTGACGCACCATAACTCCCACAATCCCGCTCACCCCATGCAGATGTAACATCATCCAATGGGGTACTGGGCTTTCTTCCCCTTATCAGTGTATTTTAATTAGTGAGCAACATCTTTCTAAGAAGGAAGAGTTCCATTTTATCTCACTGGCAAGGATTAGGACACATATCCATACATAAACCAACCCAGGGCTAGAGGAATGAGTTTTACAATGAACTTAGACCATTCACCCTTCACTTTAGGGACTAGCAGTAGTGAGGACAATAACCACATCTGAGACTCAGGGCAGTAAGACCATCCAAACAAAATTAATGTGTCACAGTGAGGAAAAATGATGGCAGAGGGTGTTATCTATTGAGAGGGCAATCAGGGTGACTGCCCAAATGGGTGAACTCACTCATTACAAAATGTAAGACAGGATGACACAAGGAGTTCATGCATAGTTTTGTTTCTGCCGTAAGGAAAAAATTCATCTATTGAGGCTTTGGCAGATAAGAGGGAGAAAGTGAACACCAAGTGGAGAATAAATGGATTATTATTCTAGAAGAGTGGCTAGACTTTTGGGAAAAAAAAATAAACAAACTCTTAGGTAATTGCTGTTGTTGTTGCTGTTATTTTGAAGTAAGGAGACAGGCTCCTTGTTGATGGGAGGTCAGACTGTACTCTGAAGGGCCAGAACACATTCTTTGAATTTCCAGAAGTTAGAAAGTTGCCAAAAATCCTAAAATGAATCCTGGAAGATTAGGGAAAAGAATCAGAACAGTGGATCTCAGTAAAGACTGATTTTTGTGTCTTCTGAATGAAGCTTTTCCAGAACGTAAAAATCTTAAAAATAAAATGGTTTTATTCTTGCCTGTTTTACATCATAATATTTAATTTCATAGAATTTCACTCAAAATATATTGTAACCCAATGGAATTATATTATACAATATGAGCTTTTTCCCTTTTCATCAACTTTTCAGACATTTTTGTAAATAGAGTAATTTAATGTATACATGATCTATGTGTTTATGATTTAACAAATAAATAAATATATACATTTACCCCCCCAAAAAAGAGTAACTTGTTAATATTTCTTTTCATACAATAGTTATTTTAAATTTTTTCCCCTAAAATATTTCTATGTCATAACTGACTGAATAATTATGGTTTTAGACGTCTTAGACATACATACGTATAAAAAGAAAAGTTTCTTAAGCCACTCGGGATGAACAAGCCACAGTGCCATGTGAGCTGTAGCACTGCTACAGATGCAAAAGCTACACTTTTATCATGCCAAGTTTTTCAGTTAAGATTTCCTAATTGTTTCTCCTGTGATGTTTACCAGGTCTGCTGTGATTCTCACAGTCAGCCAATGATTTGGGTGCACAGTTTGACACATTTTTGTGATGTTTTCATCAGTTCTGCTTGTTACTGGCTGCCCTGACCCTTCTTCATCACTGACCCTTTCTCTCCCCTAAGAACACATTTACTACATTTGTACACTGCCATTTTCTTCATGGTATTGTCCCCACAAACTTGGATGAGCATATCCCTGATTTTACTTACACCCATGCCAGTTTAACAAGGAATTTAATGGTTTGCTCATTGCTTTAATTCAGGCTCTGACATTCTCGTGACTGCACACAAAACACACTATGAACACAACAAATGCCACTCGGCAAGACACCACCAAAACTTACACTGGACATCATCATTCTTTGTGGCATTTACAATTTCCGCTACTCTTGAACAAACTTTTACGATCTTTACTGTTCCACGCCATACTTAATTATAAACTAAAAAAAACAGATTGCAGTTTAGAGAACAAAAAACTGGATACAAAAGCAGTCAGCAGGTTTGACCACACACACAGTTTCCACAGGAGGAACTAAGTCTCCAGGTCCTTGCAGGGCAGACAGGCTAACCCCATACCCATAGAGGGGGCTAGGGAGAAAGAAGCTGTTCTTACCTATCCCCAAGAGGCTGTCCCTCTTCAAGGAGCCAGCTGCCTGTACTGTTCCCAGTAATCTAGCAACTCTCACTGCCCCTAAAGACCTTTGTACAAGCTCCCTGGGGGGGAAAAGTTGAGCCTCAGCAAGACATTTCTTATCCTTTCACCAAATCCTGTGCTGTTGTGTTCAACAAACTTTGGGGGATGCCAATACCCACTGTGGTCTTCCTGTGTACATACTCTCTGAAATATCCACATCTCTGAAATATCCACATCTTCTATCAGTCCTTTATCCCCTGCCTCCCAATCTGCATTCCCTAACTAATAAAACATTTCATGAATTCCTATTTAAATGAATACAAAAGACAGCTTCCTCTGCCTCTACTCCTCAGTCTGGTACTCCAACATGTCCACCCACAGGATTTTAATATTGTATTTTGGTGGCACAGAACATATTTTGTAAATATTTTATAAAATTTTATAATGAATTTTTTGTAAATAAAGATACATTCCGTTACAGCTTTCTATTTTCCCAATGTATGACAACCTTATGGGCAAATTTTGGGACACCTATGTAATCTATATTTTATTTTAATATTTATAATACAATAGTATTCTGATTTATACATTTGTCATTAAGACTTCTTTCTCCTATAATAGAGATTAACATGGATCATTTAGTCATTACCATACATTTCCTGATTACATACAAATTATGTTTTCAGAAATGAAAACAAGCAAGACATAATACATATATCCAAGAAGCTTGATATCAAGAAGTAGACCTATAAACCCAATGGGTGGATATGTTATATTATAATAAAAGTAGAGGAGGGTTATAGGTTTTATATAACCAAGTCAAAGAGAGAATGCAAGTGAAATCTATTTAACTCATTTATTTAACAAATTTGTATTTACTGTCTAATATGTACAGTCATGCTGCCAGAATCTGAGAGTGTACACATGGCATAGATGTTATAGTTTTGAAGCTTAGAGTCATGGAAAAATGCTAAGTTGTTATAATGGGAAAAGATGAGTGAACAACTTCTATTATCTTTTCGTGCAAGAAAGGTAAATAAGAGAGCTCCACAGAGGCAAAAGTAGAAACAAATTTCAGGCATTTTAAAGCATACCTGAGAGGCCATGGGGACATGAAACGTCATGGCACCACAGTTAGGGATGGGCAAGTAGTTTGATAAAGTTGGAGCAATAATTCTTACACTTTATTATGCATATGAATCAGCTGGGTAAAAAATAAAAACATGGATTTCATCCTCCTTTGAATCCATAGGTCTCTAAAATTTTGTTTGTATAGGACTAGACTCTTAAAAACTTTATGCCAGTGGTCAATGGATCACAAATGAAAAAAACTGGAACACAGGCCCAACCTCCTTTATAGAGGGATTTAAATAAGCAACAATTAAGTCCATATTCATTTGTTTTTATGTAATACATATAAAATAATTAAGTTTATGTATGTGTGTATGTATATGATGGTCTTAAAGGAGTTTAAATAAAATGAATAAACAATTTTTACTAATAGAACAAATTTTGATGATATTTATTTCAACTCAGAAATTATGTTATTAGTTTCCTATTGCTGCTGTAACAAATTATCATAAATTTAGTAGCTTAAAAGAAATTTATAACCTTACAGTTCTTTAGGTCAAAAATATGGTATAGACTTCACCATATTCATCAAGGTGTTAGAGGGAACACTATAGAAGAGAATTCTCACTCAAACTGCTGAAAGAATGTAATTCTTTGCAGTTGCTGATTGGACTGTGATACTTATTTTCTCACTGTTATAACCTCTTAGAATGTAGAAAAGATTGCATTTATCCCCTTATACAGAAAAATCAATTGGAATTTGGAATTTAGACCCGTTTGCTATGGTCTAAATATTTGTGTACCCCCACCTCCCACCCCTATTCATATGCTGAAATCCTAACCCACAGTGATAGTACTAGGCGTACTAGGCGGTAATTATTTGGGAGGTGAGAGAACTATGAGGGTGACAGGAAGGCCACCTATGAGGAAGGAGGCCCTCATGAGACACTGAATCTCCTGTAGCCTTGACTTTGTACTTCCCAGTCTCCAGACTCAGGTGCAAAAAATTCCTGTCACCTACAAGCCACTCAGTCGATTATTTTTTGTTATAGCAGCCCAAATGAACTAAGACGGCATTTGACAGAACCTGTCTTACTCTGAAATAAAACAATCTGCCAATGAGTGAGTAAGGTAAGAGATGGTCAGAAGACTAAGGACAAATGAAATATATTGTATTTGGAAAAACTGGTTATAAGGGTGCTCTTAGTACCTACTCTAGCTCATTTTGCCCTCCTTCACAAGTTTCATAAAGTAATTCTGAGTAATGTCCTGGACACATTTGCTTTGCTCTTTTCTTTTCAATACTCCATTTTATTTTATTAGACTTGCTAGAGAAAAAAATATTCCTTTGAAACAAAACACCACATTTCAATGGAACATATGGTAAGTTTATGTGAATATATTTGATCAGAAATTACAAAAAAAAATCTTATTGAAAGTAGGTAAATAATTCTTAATATTCTCCTTTATCTAAATTTAATTGCTCTTAAAGTTTATTTATAAAAAGTTAAATGTTTATAATGAAATGATATAGAAAGAAATATATTAATAGAAATTTTCTGTAGATGCATCCTCTGAATTTAAGAATTTTAAAGGTTTTTTCTTCAAGTTTTAAAACTTGATTTTATGCTTTACTAATTCACTGAATAGATAGATGAATATGGAGAAGAGAGTTACTTATAAATACTCGAGAGACATTTCTCTTTGCCTACCATTGTGGAAAAAGAAATTTAGGATGGATTCAGATTTTATAAGCTATTTTATAATAAGAAGAAAATGATTCTCATAAAAAAGGAATAACTGATCATTTGTAAGCTTGAAATGAAACATTTAGAAAGCTTACCTTTTATAATGAAAATGTAATCCTAAAATTGACAGATGATAGATTTTACAAATACTTCAGTGTATGGAAATCCATCAGGAAAATGACAAAATGATAAAAGAGAATGTTACACAGGAATATTAGTGAAGACTGAAACTTGTGCTAAAAAAGCCATCCTACTGCTGAGAACATCATTAGAGCTATTAACCAACCAGTATGCAATGCCAAACCCACATACTTGGAGTGATTGATTAGAAAGTAACTGAGTTTATACTTTGTGCACTTGGCCAAAAGAGCAGAAATAATATAAAACTGCTATAAATTACCAAGCTCGTTTTTTTAAATCAAGGAAGCATGAATATTTAATGCAACAAAAAATCTGAAATAATCTCTTTCCAGAAAAGCACAAGTCACTAAAATTTATAAGGAACAGGCGACAAGGAAAGACATATACAATAAAGACCAAATGAATGGTAGGGAAAAGGATTTGAGCAACTTACATATTTCATTATCTATCATTACTTTCATTGTTCTACTAGTTATCATTCTACTAGCCACTATTCTAAATATAGTATATACATTAATCATCACTGCAACTCCATGAAGTGTAATGGGTTGCTCATTGTACAAATAAGAAATCTGAGACAAAGTACAGATAATTAACTTTCCCAGTGGCATCTGGTCAGTTATTGGTAGAACAAGGATGTGATGCCCGTCTAATTACAGGACCATTTTTCATTTTAACCATTCTACAATAATGGGACTAATTACTCCCAAATAGCTTTATATAATACAGCTCTATTTTAAAAAATACATATTTTTCCCAATTTAAGAAATTTAGAAAAAGAGAACAAGTGCATTAGGTACATTATTTGTATACTAAATTATTTGTGGTTTCTAGATAGTGTTCTTATATCACAGCCTTCATATGTGTATTAAAAAGGTTATCTATTAGGGATGAACAAATGCATTATCAAATATAAAATCTTGAGTAAGATTATGGACATAAAAATAACATAAGCTTCATATTATTTTGTAAAGAAACAATGGGAGAATTTCTTAGTGACACTAAAAATCAGAGTCCAGGTTCTGAATTGATACATTCAAATTTCAACTTTGCCACTTAGAAACTGTGTAACGTTGATGAGGTATTTGAGTCTCAACAATCTCACTGGTTCAATGGAAACAATAGGCTAATCCACTGACTAAGATTATCTTCACAATTGTATGAGTTAATGTATATTTAATGCCAAGCAAAATACTTGACAAATAGTAAGCAATTAAAACCACCACCACCACAACTGGAAACAAACAATAGGTGGTTATTTTATTTTTCCATTGTAGTCAAACATGAATATGCAAATAATTACAGACTTAGCACTGCAAGATGGGCAAATAGAGCCCTCCAACAATTGTCTCTCTTGATGAAACTGAAACTGAACAACTATCCATGCAAGAAAGCACCTTCACAAGAACTAAAAATTCAGTTGAGATACCACAGTGCTTAGTGTTAGTATAACAACAAGAAAGCGCACTCTGAAGAAGTCAGGAAGAACAATCTCACATTGTGCATATATACTACTCTTCCCTCAACTTAGGCAGCGCAGTGAGAAGAGATGATCTGTGTGCTTGGAAGACAGAAAAGAAGTAACTATGGGAAGTGGCACCGGTACTCAGGGCCAGCCCTGCCACACTGGAACACAACACAGGCAGAATTCCCCTGGTTCCAGAACCATGAGCTTTAGACCCACCTGGGCCTAGAAAGAAATCTGCTGCCCTACCAAGAAAAGCCCAAGTACCTGCTCATGTTACTACTGACTACAGTGGCCTCTACTACTGAATACATTTCAGGGGTAGCCAACAGTAATGATGGTGGTCTGTGGGTGGGCCCTGTTTCTGTATGGGTCTGGGAAGTTACAGGCTTGGAGCGCAGCCCAGCATAACACCAGCTGCGATGACCATTGGGACAGCTGTATCACACCTTTCCCAACTTAAGGCTGTACAGTGCAAGGAGAAACTCCTTCCATTTGGGAGAAGGATAAGGAAAAGTATAAGGGATTTACTCTTGACCCTAGTACCAGGCTCAACAATGAAACACACACTCACCAAAACACTGAAGACCCTAAACCCAGGACACTGCTCCTGGGCAATGCTTCTAGACTCGCCCTTAGCCAAAGGGTACCACAGGAAGGAGAGACCAGAGTCCATGCTAGTTTCACTACCAACTGACTAAAGTGTCTTTGGGCCTTGAACAAAAACCAACAGCAGTCAAGCATTAGCTTGAGTAAGTGAAGCAGCCATAATCCCAGCTGGGAGCTTCAAGTGTCACCCAGAACAATGCAAGCTGTGGTGACCACAGGAGTGTCCCCATCATCCCTCCTCCAACTCCTAGAGAGAGACTCCTTCCACTTGGGTGAAAGAAAGGGAGATAAACTGAGGGTTTTCCCTGAGAACACAGAGAATTCTTCTTGATCTTCCCAAGGTCAGCAGGTTTGGGTATCTAAGAATCTCCAAGAGAGTTAGAGAGTTAGAGTGTAACTAGCCTTTGAGCACCCTCTAGTGCTTTTGAAGCCATGGGGTTCAAAACTCAATAGTCTCCTTTGAATTCTTAGAAGGTTCTCTGAAGAAAACAATCCTATTTACAAAAAAAAAAAAAAACTCTAGGAATAAATTTAACCCAAGAAGTAAAAGATCACCACAAAGAAAACTATAAAACACTGATTCCAAAAATAGAAAAGTACTTTGAAAATGGAAGATATCCCATATTCATGGAATGTAAGAACACTGTTTTAACAATATGATTCAAAGCAATTTACTGATTCACTGCAGTACCCATCAAAATACCAATAACATTCCTCACAGAAATAGAAACCACATAAGACTCTGAATAGACAAAGAAATCCTTAGCAAAAATAATAAAGCTGGGGGCATCTCTCTACCTTGTATCAAAATATATTACAGAGCTATAATAACAAAAGCAGGACAGTAATGGCATCATAAAAACCTAGAGCAATGGAACCCAACAGAGGGCCAAGGAACAAATCCTCACATGTAAAACCAACTCACCTTCACAAAGCTGCCAAGAATGATGTTGGGGAAAAGAGTTTTCTATAAATGGTGCTAGCAAAAGTGGATATCCATTTGCATTACAGAAGAAAGGAAAGATCCCTACATACCACCATACACACACAAAAAAAAAATCAAATGGATTAAAGAATTAAATGTAAGACAGGAAAATATGAAACTACTAGAAGAAAACACTGAAGAAATGCTCTGGCACATTGTTCTGGGAAAAGATTTTTTGAGCAAGACCTCAAAAGTATAGGCAACCGAAGCAAAAACTGATAAATGAAATGACACTCTGCTAGAAAGATTCTACAGCAAAGAATATAAACAACATGAGATATGAAAATTCATATACACTGTCCATCTGACAAGATATTAGTAAGAATACGCTACAAGGAACTCAAAGAACTCAATAAGAAAACCACAAATAATTTGATTAAAATTGGCAAAAGTTCTCAATCAGTATTTCTCAAAAGAAGACATACAAATAGCCAATAGGTATAGGAAAAAACATTCGATTATCACCAATCATCAGGAAAATGCAAATGAAAACCAAAATGAGAAATGATCTCACCTCAGTTAAAATGACTATTATCAAAAAGACAAAAAATAACAGATGATAGTAAGAACATGGAGAAAGGGGAACTAATAGTTTATCTAACTATTAGAAGTATAAATTAGTACACTACAGAAAACAGTACAGAAGTTCATGAAAAACTAAAAACAGAATTACCTCATGATCTAGGAGTCCTACTACTGTGTATGTATCCAAAAGAAAGAAAATCAGAATATCACAAAGATATCTGCACTCCCATGTTCACTGCAACATTATTCACAATAGCCAAGATATGAAACCAATCTCAGTGTCCATCAAAGGATCAATGAATTAAAAGTGGCATATACATATACAAAAGAATATAATGCAGCCAGGAAAAAGAATTAAATCCTGTCATTTGAAGAAATAAGGAGGGAACCTGAGGTTATCATGCTAAATGAAATAAGCCATACCCAAGAAGACAAATATTGCATTTCCTACTTACATGAAGGACCTAAAAAATAGGTCTCACGGAGCTAGTCAGTAGAATGGTGGTTACCAGAGGCTGGGAAGGGTGGGGGCAAAGAGAGCTTAGTTAATTAAATAAGTTGTGTTTTTTGATAGCATGGTAGATAGGGCAAATGTAGCTAAGAATTTATTGTATAACTCAAAATAACTAGAAGAGACTATTTGGAATATTTTCAACACAAAGAAATGATAAATGTTTGAGGTGATAGATATACCAATTACACTGATTTAGTTGTTACATATTGTATGCATATTACCAAAACAGCACATGTACCCATAAATATGCACATGTTTTTTAATCTCATATCAATAAAAAATGAAAGTGAAATGTTAAAATACTAAGCCCTGCAAATTAGAGGTTCACTTATGAGGAAAAAACGTATTTTAAAAAAATACTATATTTACTCAATTTTTCTTATTTTTTCATTTAGTATAACAATTAAGAATAATATTATAGAGAAGAGGATGAAAGGGAAAGAGTACTAGCCCATTAAAATATTACTGAAGTGTATAAAACACATAAAAATCAGTTTATTCATTGTACTTTAAAATAATGTTTTGGTACCAAGAAAGAGTTTAAATTAGTCTTTGACTTCTAATTGAATGCATCTCTCAGTTTGCAACACAGATAGGAAACCATGCCAAATTATTCACCAACAGAGTTCCACAATACAAACTTAAATAAACACATCTGATTGACACTTACTATTTCTCCTCTCTCAGCTTTATCCTATGCGTTATAAACTTATTCTAGGAGTCAGTATATATTGAGAAAAAGTGACACTGAGTTTTCAATTCAATTGCATCCTTTTATCTTGCTTTAAGCACTTTCATCTTTTGACCAAAATATAAAATTCAAAATTGAAAGAGCTTTGACTATATAAAAATATTCTACAAAAAAAAAATTGCCCTCTAGCCTGTATTTCAATATACTACCTATATTCTTCAGCTTTTTTTTTCTCATTAGTGGAATGTCAGACTTCACATATAAATCACTGAGTTAAGTCCCACATTTACACTGTAATAATTTATTAATAGTAAGTCCAGTTTAAGATCTATTGCTTGCAAGACCATTCCTGAACTATATTTTATATTTTCACTTTCTTAAAACATAAAGTACTTCAACTGAATTTATTTTTAATATCAGCTTGTTTGGTGTTAAAGTTTAAACTGCATCTTTTGGAATATGATTTGAAGTTTTAGCAAATAATAACGTGAAATCCACACATAATAGAAAATTCCAAAGCACTTTTAATGGCATGTTTCCTAAACACAATTTTGTCCTATACTAGTCATATAGACAGAACTTTAAATTTCCCTCAACCAGAGAAGTGCAAATATCACAATGACGACATTTTATTCTCAGTATTTTTTTCTTCCATAATTAAAACACCAAAATGTTTGCTGTTTTATTTTTCTAAATGAATGTCCATACACTATCCTAGTTGACCCACCATGTATTGTTTACATATTTGATGCATTAGGAAGTCTGGCTCACCACTAACCTATGTTTTCCTGCTATTTCTTAGTTTTAGAGTACAATGAGATACATAATTTTAAATAAAAAATCCTGCCATATTTTATTTAGAATTAAATGGAATCAGTAAGAAATAAATGCTTAATAAGGTAAAATTACCAACCATGCCATTAGTAACAATGGAATATATAATTTTTATTTTTCTTTAGTTTATTAATATAATGAGCAAAAATTAAGTTCTAAGCAAGATGTCTAAGGTTTTTTTTTTTTTGGCAGTTTTGACCAGGGCTGAGTTTGAACCTGCCATCCCCAGTTTATGGGGCCGGTGCCCTTCTCCTTTAGCCACATTTCTAATTTTTATGACAAAAATATCCCAACTTTTAAGGGATTATATAATTATACCAACACATAATATGTATAGATCTGTGGCAATAAATCATTGCCTTTCAGCATCAAGAAAATTAATGGAGGTTATCGAAATAATCTGCAGTCCCATTCCTCAAAATTTGTATATATTCATTGTTGACATTTCTTCATGTAAATTTGTGCTACATTAATGAATATTCCCTTGCCTTGACATGATGACATTGATAGGTACGTTATTTTAATAGACTTCAGTTGTTTTAGAATTGCACAGTTCTTTTTAAAAGCAATTATGAAAAACAGCAGTCAAGATGACAGAAAGGGTCTTCTCGGTAGAACTTAGTAAATCATTCCTATTGTGTATTAAGTTGATATGCTATGTAGGAAAGCCAGGAGGCCTGAATTTCTCTGCTTTTATGACAGCTCCACCTCATTACCTTTACTTTCGCCTGCTCCAGTTCCTCACCGCAGGCCCACTGAGAGGCTCTACCTTCAGCCTGTGTCCTGCCAAGTTCCAGAACAGAAAGGCCAGTCTTACCACAGGAAGAAAGTGTAGGAACTGCAAACATCTCTCCCCAATCTGGAATATATCCTTTCTCAGCCTAGGACTCAGTGTACCCAAGAAGTACAGTCTACTGCTTTTCTGGTCCACAAATCTGCCTTGAATAGTGTTAAAATATAGCACAGAAAATTATAAATATCATTTTTAATTCTATTGCACAGAAAAGTCCTGCTAACATTTGGATGCAGCATACCACAGATGCACACACACATCATATAACACAAATAAAAATACTGCCTGAGTGAGAGCTGGAGAGTTAATCATTTCATTTGGGAAGTAAACTCAGAAGGGCAGGCAAATGGGAAGAAAGCCCACGGGGGAGCCTTAAGGGATAAGTTATCACTGTGAGAGTCAGCCAGGCACAGGCCTGCTGGAAACTCCAGGGAAACTGCAGAGAACATGATTCAGAGGGTTCAGCAGGTGAGGAAGCTGGAGTATTTATTCACAAACTCCTCCTGTTACTGGCCTGCCACTTCAGGCCTGCCACGCATATTCCTGGGGCCACAGAGTCCTCTGGCATTTGAAGAAATCTGAGGAAGAGTGAGTGTCCAGGGAAAAGGGAGACATCTATAGAACCCACTATACAGGTAGAATACTCTGAATTTTTCTTACCTTGCTTTTTAACTTTTTATTATATCTATGTCTTTCATGTCAATGAAGCCTTATCCTTTTTAACAAAATTTTATCATCCTTATTAATATACTAGTTTTATAACAGCATACTGCTATATTTTTTCTACTTTCTGCTGCTATATAAAATTTCAATTTTTCAAAAACTTGCTATTAATAATAATTAATACCAAATTGTTACCATTTTTTAGAATAAAATTTTAAAAGTAGAATAATAGAGTCAAAGAATTTGTATATCACAAACTTTGACAAGTATTTTTTTTTTTTGAGACAGAGACTCGCTTTGTCACCCTTGGTAGAGTGCCATGGCATCAAAGCTCACAGAAACCTCCAGCTCTTAGGTTTAGGCAATTTTCTTGCCTCAGTCTACCGAGTAGCTGGTATTACAGGTGCCTACCACAACGCCCAACTTTTTTTTGTTGCAGTTTGGCCAGGGCCAGGTTTGAACCTGCCACCCTCAGTATAGGGGGCTGGCGCCCTATTCACTGAGCCACAGGCACTGCCCTTGACTAGTGTTTTGTTTTGTTTTGTTTTAATAGACAGAGTCTCACTTTGTCACCATCGGTAGAGTGCTATGGCATCACAGCTCACAGCAACCTCCAGCTCTTGGGCTTAGGTGATTCTGCTGCCTCAGCCTCCCAAATAGCTGGAACTATAGGTGCCTGCTGCAATGCCTGGCTATTTTCTTGTTGCACTTTGCCCGGGGCTGGCTTTGAACCCACCACCCTCGGTATATAGGGCTGGTGCTCTGTTCACTGAGCCACAGGTGACTAGTATTTTTTAATTGTTTACTCTAAAAATTGTACCATTTTATATTCCTTCCAATAGAATTATTAAATATCTGCTTCCTAACATCTTTTCCGGTGCTGTTTTTTCAATGTTTGTAAGCTTTGTGGATTTTTTTTCTTTCAAGTTATACTACTTACGGTAGTGACCATGGTTATCCCAAGTGGCCATTTCAAGCAGGGCACTGCTGGGCAGGCCCTAACCAGGCCAGAAGAACCTATGTGCCACAATGTGGGGACTGTGTATATAATTCCAAGGCCTTCTATCACAGATAAAATTAGAAAACTGGACACTCCAAGGGCCATAGTATCATCAAGGACCCAGAGTACATTTAAACAGTCATACGTTCTATTGAACTGGTCTAACATTCGACATTACCAAAATGAAGCAGACTTGCTTAAGTGTCCTGAGCAGCTGGTTAGGTTCTGCGTGTGGCTTGTCAGTGACTTCCGTATCTGGAGTAGGTGCTACAACCACGGAGTCACATTTTTAAAGCATTGATCTCAGTCAACAAATGCGTGGTTAGAAACTTTTGCAATCCAGCAAAGTGATGGACCCTCGCTATGTATGTGCATTAATCTCAGTCAGCTGACACATTCTCTGTACAATACAAGCTTTAAATTCAAAAGTAAGGGCACATTATATACCTTAGATCACACAGGCAATTCTTCTATCTTTCCAATTTTTCTTTCTAGTTTTCTAGGTTTGGTATTTGAAGCCTTTCCAGGGAAAGTTAAAATTTTAAATTGCCTTCTCTTTCTCCTGAATAAGAGCTCTTTGAAGCCTTTCTCACGCTAAAACAGCCAAATGACAGAATAAATACTGTCCACAGCAAGGTGGAAGTACTTAACTTTATCAGAGATAGACAAATATCACCATTAAGATTCACCCTCCCCTTGGCTCGGCGCCTGTGGCTCAAGCAGCTAAGGCACCAGCCACATACACCTAAGGTGGTGGGTTCAAATCCCCAGCCTGGGCCCACCAAACAACAATGATGGCTGCAACCAAAAAATGGCCGGGTGTTGTGGCGGGCGCCTGTGGTCCCAGCTACTTGGGAGGCGGAGGCAGGAGACTCGCTTGAGCCCAGGAGTTGGAG
>CAUYQV010053495.1:0-19770 GCA_963574575.1 Galagoides demidoff | reverse complement strand
GAGCCTCAAGCTATCCCCCTGGGTAGAGTGCCATGGCATCACAGCTCATAGCAACCTCCAACTCCTGGGCTCAAGCGAGTCTCCTGCCTCCGCCTCCCAAGTAGCTGGGACCACAGGCGCCCACCACAATGCCCCGCCATTTTTTTTTTTTGGTTGTAGCCATCATTGTTGTTTGGCAGGCCTAGGCTGGGGATTCCAACCCACCACCTTAGGTGTATGTGGCTGGCGCCTTAGCCGCTTGAGCCACAGGTGCCGAGCCTAAATCCAATGTCTTGAGGCTTTTGTCTGAGTTTTCTTGTAAGAGCTGTAAAATTCTGAATTAGTTTTAGTACTTGATGTAAGGTAAGGGTCCAACTCCACTTGATCACATGTATATATTCAGTTTTCCCAACACCATGTGCTGAAAATACTGTCCTTTCCTCATTGAGGTCTTACACTCTTGACAAAAACCATTCAGCTATATATTCAAGAGTTTATTTTAAAGCTTTTTAATCCATTCCATCGGTTTATATGTTTGTCTCTATGCCAGGATCACGCTATTCTGATTATTATGGCTTTGTAGAAAATTTGAAATTAAGAAGTGGAATTACCCATGTTTGCTGTTATTTTTATTCAAGATTGCATTGGCTATTTGGGGTTCTAGGAGATTCCATATGAATTTTGGGGTGAGTTTGTCTATTTATGCAAAAAACATTATTGGGATTTGATAGGGATTACATTACACTATATATGGTTTTGGACAATATTAACATCTTAACAATATTATGTCTCTCAATCTCATGTACATGTCCTTCCATTTACCATGTTTTCTTTAATTTCTGCAGAAATATTCTGTAGTTTTCACTGTGTAAGACTTATATCTTTAGTTAATTCTTAAGTATTTTCTTCTTTTTGATTCTATTACAATGGAACTGTCTTCTTTATTTCCTTTCTGGACTGTTCATCATTAGTATATCAAAATGCAATGGGTTTTTGTATGCTGACTTTATATCCTGCCACTTTTCTTATTTTTTAAAAATAAGTCTAACAAACTTTTGTGAAATCTCTAGGATTTTCTAGATATAAGGCCGTATCCTCTGTGAAAAGAAATAATTATACATCTTTCCTTCTGATTTGAATGGTTTTTATTTCTTTTTCTTGACTAATTTTCTTGGCTAGAAATTCTCACATGCTCATAGTATATAATCTGTTAAACATGGTGCTTAATTCAGTTTGCTAGCATTTTCTTGAGAATTTTGTAGTAATTTCTACAATTTATATCAGTCTATAGTTTTTTCTTTGTATAGTGTCTTTACTGGCTTTGTAATCAGGATAATGCTGGCCTCATAAAATTAGTTAAGGAGTGTTCCCTTTTTTCCAAATTTTTGAAAATGTTTGAAAAGGGTTGGTGTTGGTTCTTTTGAAGTGGTCGAATTCATCGGTGAAGCCATCAGGTATGGGAATTTTGTTTACTAGGATTTTTTTTTAAACCCTGATTCAATTACTTTACAAGTTATCAAGTCATTTTGATATTTGTTCATTTCGTCTAGTTTACACAAATTGTTGCCATTTGTTGGAGTACATTTGCTCCTTGTACTGTCTTATGTTTCTTTTTATATTTGTAGAATTGGTAGTAATATTCAAACTTTCATGTCCAATTTTAGTAATTTGAGTCTTCTCGCTTTTTTTCTTAGAATATCTATCTAAAGGTTTTTCAATTTTGTTGACTATTTCTGAAGGACCAATTTTTGGTTTTGTTGATTTTCTTACTATCCTGTTGTCTATTTTATCTTTAATCTTAATTATGTATATACTTCCAGCTGCTAGCTTTGGTTTTTGTTTGTTGGCAGGGGTTTTGTTTGTTTGTTTGCTTTTGTTTTGTTTTATTTTTGGAGACAGAGTCTCACTCTGTTGCACAGGCTAGATAGAGTGCAGTGGTGTCATCATAGCTCACTACAACCTCAAAATTCTGGGCTCAAGTGATCCTCCTGTCACAGCATCCTGAGTAGTTGGGACTAGAGGTTCACGCCACAGTGGATGGCTATTTTTCCTTCTTTTTTTCTTTCCTTTCCTTTCTTTCTTTCTTTCATTTTTTTTTTTTTTTTTTTTTTTAGCACAGACAGACGTTGTACAGACAGAGTCTTGCTCTTGCCCTGAATGGTCTTAAAATCCTTACTCAAGGGGTCTCCTGCCTCCACCTCTCAGAATGCTAAGATTACAGACATGAGCCATTGCTGTTGGCTTTTTAGTTTGTTTTTCTAGTTTCTTAAGTTGTAAAATTAGGTTGGTGATTTGAGATATTTATTCTGTTTAAATGTAAGCATTAGTAAGCATAAATTTCCCCCCCAGCACTGTGTTTGTAGCATCCATACATTTGATATCTTGTTTTTAAATTTTCATTCTACTATACTTCTTAATTCCTGTTAATTCATCTTTTCTTCATACCTGATTAAGTTTGTACTGTTTAATTTATAATAATTTGAAAATTTTCCAGTTTTACTTCTATTATTTTCTAACTTCATTTCATTGTGGTCAGTCAGATACTGAGTATAATGTCTAACTTTTTAAATCTACTGAGAATGAAATTGTGACCTAACATATGGTCTATCCTGGACATTGTCCCATGTGCACTTGATTTGGATAGTGTTATACAAGGTCAGGCAATACAGTTCACAAACTCATCCTAGAAAAAATGCTGCAAACTCATTTCTGAATACTGTGTATCACCACGGTCACCTTCAAGGTGTTCCCCCTGAAGTCGATGCCAGCATCTAGTCCACTCTTCAAGGCAATTTTGGAAATCTTTTCCTGGAATGGCCATCAGAGCTGCTGTTGTATGAAGTCTGACAATTAAGTCCGTGTACTCATCTTGGAAAAATTGCTACAGACCTCACTGCTGAATCTTACTATGGTCACCAGACAATGAAGGGGAATACTTTAAATGTGAGCACAGAACTAGTGGATTTATTGCTCTGTTCAAGTCCTATATTTTCTTACTTAGAATCGATTTGGCTGTTCTGTCAAGTACTCAGAGTTGAAGTCTTTAACTGCTATTATACAAATATTTATTTTCCCATTCAATTTCATTAATTTTTGCTTCATGTATTTTGATGATCTCTTATTAGATGTATAAATGTTTGTCATTGTTGCACCTTTTTGCGCTATTAAAATTTTTATCATATCAATATAAAACGTTCTTATATGTCTCTTTCAAGCTTTTTAAAGTTAAAATTCATTCTGTGTAATGGTAATACAGACGTATAGCCAGTGTGCTCTCCTTTTTGTATTTGGATCATATTTTTGATTCACTTTGCAACCTCTATCTTCTGATTAGAGTGTATAGTCAATTTGCATTTACAGAAATTACTGATAAAGAGAAACACTGTCATTTTGCTATTTGTTTTCTGTATGCCCCAACTTTGTGTGTACATTCTATAGTGATTTTCCTTGTAGTTACCATGGGGATAAGCTTTAACATCCGAAAGTTATTGTACTCTAATTTGAACTTAGACCATTTTAACTCATGGTATATATCAATAAGTGCTTTTCAAAGGTCTGTCTCCATGTCTTTCAGTTGATAATGTCACAAAATTACACACTTATTCATCACACACTACAAAAAATTATAGATCTTTAACAATTTTATCCTCATAAATTACATAGAAAATTGAATGTGGCTCAAGCGGCTAGGGCGCCAGCCACATACACCTGGGGTGGTGGGTTTGAATCCCCAGCCCGGGCCCACCAAACAACAATGATGGCTGCAACCAAAAAATGGCCGGGCATTGTGGTGGGCACCTGTGGTCCCAGCTACTTGGGAGGCGGAGGCAGGAGACTTGCTTGAGCCCAGGAGTTGGAGGTTGCTGTGAGCTGTGATGTCATGGCACTCTACCCAGGGGGATAGCTTGGGACTCCATCTCAAAAAAAAAAAAAATTGAATGTGATGTTAAAAATAGTTACAGTAATATCAGCCATTAGACTAATTTAAAAAATGTATTAGTGCATAGAAAACCAAACTAGAGTTATATACCATTGTTACAATAATCCTAACTTCTTTTTTTTTTTTTGAGATAGAGCCTCAAGCTGTCCCCCTGTGTGGTGTGCTGTGACATCACAGCTCATAGCAACTTCCAACTCCTGGGTTCAAGCGAGTCTCCTGCCTCAGCCTCCCAAGTAGCTGGGACCACAGGCACCTGCCACAACACCTGGCTATTTTTTGGTTGCAGCCATCATTGTTGTTTGGCAGGCCCAGGTGGATTTGAACCCTCCACCTTAGGTGTATGTGGCTGGCACCTTAGCCACTTGAGCCACAGGTGCCAAGCCCCATAATCCTAGCTTCTTAAATTGTGTCCTTTCATTTCAACCTACAGAACTTTTTCTAGCATTTTACTTTAGACAGAGTCACACTCTGTTGCCTCAGCCTAGAGTGCCATGGGGTCAGCCTAGCTCACAGCAACCTAAAATTCCTGGGTTCAAGTGATCATCTTGGTTCAGACTTCCAAGTACCCAGGACTACAGGCACCTACCACAACAGCCTGAGAATTTTTGTTTCTAGAAGAGATGCTCAGGCTGGTCTTGAACTCCTCAGTTCAAGGAATCCTCCCACCATGGCCTCCCAGGGTGCTAACTAGGATTACAATTGTGAAACACTTTGTGCTGTCCATCTCTACCATTTCCTGATGGGAAAGGTATTAGAAAAGGAAAAAACAAACAAACAAAACAAAACAAAAAAAAAACCCTTCATGATTTTTAAAAATTAGAAATATCTTAATCCTCCTTCACTTTTGAAGGACAGTTTTGTTGGATACTGGGGGAAGCCCACTACTGTGAGATGGAGCCCACGGTGGCACCCTCTGTGTAGTACTTGGGTTTCAATTTGTAGGGAAAAAGTGTTTCTCAGAGATTGTTTCTGGGAGATTGGCCAGGCTGGGTCTGAACAAATCGGCCAAAAACAGGCTTTCCTGCCTTAGCAGGATGAACCCCACCCCAATTATGCCCCAAGGGCTTTCCCACCTCAACAGGCTCAATCTATCAACATAAGCAGATAGACTGTAAAGGAAGCTGCCTTTCAACAGAGAGCCAAGGCCCCTTCCAGGTTTATCTGAATAATCCTGTCTTGAATGTTGGGCCACACTCTGTGTCCACCCTCTCCTTACAGACACAGTCAGGATTCCTACTTTCCCTTCTTCTTCCATTTATATGTTTAGCTTTGAATATGTCAGTTCAATGTATCTGCTGTGAAATGTGCTGGTAATCTTATTGAAAATCCTTTGTGATGATTTCTTTCCCGCCTGCTGCTTTCATGTTCTCTCTTTGTTTTTGGCTTTCAACAATTTGATTATAATGTGTCATGGTGTGAACCTCCCTGAATATTCTAGTTGGATTTAATTGAGCTTGTTGACTGTTTTATTCATGTTTTTTTTCAAATCTGAAAAGCTTTTGGCCATTATTTCTTCAAATATGGTCTGGGCCCATTTCTCTCTCTCTTTCCCTTTGTGACTGCCATGATGTGAATGTTGGTCTGTTGACAGTATCCCATGGGTCTTTAGACTCTGTTACTTTTCTCATACCTTATTAATTTCTATTCATCTCATTTGTTAATTTTTTTATTTTCCAGTTTGCTGATTCATTTCTTATGCTGGCACAAGTATGCCCTGGAAGCTTCCTAATGAGCTTTTCCATTCAGTTATTGCACTTTAGAACTCCAGGATTTTTTCTTGGTTTCTTACTATGTTTTATATCTCTTGACTAATACTTATATTTCTTTACATATTATTTTATTGATATTATCTACATTTTCCTTTAGTCTATGAGCATTTTTTTTTCTTTTGCAGTTTTTGGCCGGGGCCAGTCAACTCCAGCGCCCTACTCCTTTGAGCTACAGGCACCTCCCATAGTCTTTGAGCATCTTTAAGACCATTGTTTTGAAGTCTTTGACTAATAGACCTGCCATTAAACGTTGGCCAACACAGTATGTTGGTACATTTTTCTCCTTTCAATAAATCATATTCCTGCTTTTTGATATGCCTTGCGATTTCATTTTTGTTGTTGCTGTTGTCATTAAAAACTGGAAATTTGAATCCAATAACATAGTACCTCTGAAAATTAGATACCCCCTTTCCCAAGGTTTTCTTTGTGTGTGTGTGTTTTGTTTTGTATTTCCTAGAGGTTGACTCTGTGCTGAGAAACAGTGTGAAGTGTAAACTAAAGTCTTTGCTGGTCTTTTTTGGTCCTGTACCTTGCTCTGAGCATGCACTGTGACTTTCTAATATTTCTGCTTATGTAAGATGCATATTTTAAATGTTATTGACTTTAATATTTGATCTCTAAAGTGGACACATGCATGTACTCACGTGCACACATACACACACACACACAACACATAGAAAAATATAGGAGAGTAGGGGGAAAGGGTGCTGGCCCTTGACATCCCCTGTAAGTCACTTTAGGCAAAGAGAGAGGTGTCTGCAACTCTGGCAAAAGGTAAAATCTTAATAGCCACTGCCTCTTTGTCTTTACCTCTATTATTCAAAACATAAATAAGCAATCCCAGAGCACAGATCCTTGATATTTACAGTAAAGGACTTTTTGTCTACCTTGTTGGATCCCCCATGAACAGAAGCACAGCTGCCTGGCACAGGGCTGGGACTTGGGGATAGGGACCTGCTATTATGCTAAGAGCTGCAATTGACTATATTAACCACAGTTTACCATTCAGACCTTCACATTGGGAATCACGAGCCTTCAATAGACTCAAGAATTCCAAAATACTTACAGGAGACAGAGCCTGCTGATGCAATTTTTGTCTAAGTAAGGAGACTGATTCCTGTAGCTTCCTACTCTGCCGCCCTCCTAGAATCCTCTCTCATGCTTTTATGACTTAAATTGTAATACAACTTATTTTATAAATTACAGAAAATATTTTTTAAAAGGGAAATTAGCACTATATTTGAAGACAATGGCATTAGAACTCTCATTATGTTAAACATTTAGTATCACACTGTATGGATTTTTGTATACTGATTTTATCTCAAGTGACAGAAAAGGTCATTCTAGATTATTAAACACTATTTAAATTATTTGTAATGAGTAAACAAAAGTATGTAACATACATAGAAATTTTTAAATTTCTATTAGTTTACTGTTAATTGACAGTAATATTTTATAGTAACAGAAATAGGTTCTGATACTTCATTAAATGTTTTTAATAATCAATACTTTGCCTTTAGATAGATACACAACTTTTACAGAAGTATAATTCATGATACTTGTAATCTGTGGTAGAAATTTTTGATTATTTATAAACTTAGTATTTATATTTTGGTGATTATGCTTAATATTTCCTAACAGTGAAACTCTGTTGTTAATGCCACAAATAAAGTTGGGGTAGGTGGAGGTTCTGGGAGTTCCCAGTCCGTAATCCATAGATTTTTTTTAGATTTTTTTTTTTATGACAATGTAGGCTAACTGTATAAGAACATAGAAATGTTACATTTATCCACATATTACAGCTCCCTCTCAGTAAAGGCCTCCATCCCTCCCCTGCCAAGGTGCTAGGAAGCCTCTTGTTGAATCTTCCTTACAGGCCAGAAAAAGCAACAGTGGCCAATAACTCCCAGCATCACACAAAAGCCACAATTACTTTCCTTCCAAATAATCATCAGAATCCCATTCCCTCAGGGTAAGAAATCTTCAACTATCAGTAACTGAAACCGATTCATGGAGAGGGGAGAAGATATGAGGCATCACAGTATGTGCTTAGAGGATGCTAACACTGACTTCACTAAAATGGCCCAGGTGAAAAGATTGTTACACAAAACCAACATATTTACTTGGTTGTATTTACGGATTCAGAACTTTTACCAAGACAGAATGTTTCATATAAACTCAGTTGTGATTTCTTCCATCTGCTTTTTTTGTTTATTTTTAGTGATGGGGAGATTTACTAACATCTCATAGAAATGATGGCACACTATTCTTGGGACACATTGCCAAGTGTAATTTGTGTTTGTGAAAATAGTTCTGTGAGTTCCTTGAGGACATGTTTAGGAACTACATTTTTATAAACCAAATTAAACCACTGCCATGTGAGATGTCACTGTGTTCAAGGGTTGGGGTCAGGGTTTGGCTAATTTTTATTCTTTCACAATTTCTGTGGCTAAATTTCTAAGGAGCTCAAGTCCATGTGGTCACTGATGTCTTTCAATTCCTACCTCCATGGATTGAACTCATGAGAGCCTGGCTAAAAGGCCAGAGGACTCTTATGTGTCCTCAACTTCTTTTTTTTTTTTTATTGAATGGTAATTATGTACATTAATACACTTCTGGGGTATGGTGTGGGGTTTTCACATGAAATCCAAAATACTTCCATCAAACTGATCAACACAGCCTTCATGTCATTTTCTCAGTTATTGTTTTAAAACGCTCTGATTCTACTCTTAGAGAGTTTCACTTGTACCCCTGTAAGATAAACCTCAAAAATGGTCCCTCCAATCCCCCTCCCTACACCCATTCCTCCCCTCCCTTCTCCCTCCCCCCTCCCCACATTCTATTGATCCTATTTAAACTAAAAAATCCAGGAGAAAGGGGCACTGCCAAACTCATTCTATGAAGCCTGTATCACTTTGAGAACAAAACCAGACAAAGACACACACATAAAATGTGCCAATATCTGATTAACATCAATGCAAAAAATCCTCAAATCAATACTGGCAAACCAAACTCAACAACACATTAAAGAGATTATTCATCATGATCAAGCAGGATTCATCTCAGGGATGCAAGGATGGCTCTACATATGCAAATCATTCTATGTAATACATCATATCAACAGAACAAAGGACAAAATCCATAGGATCATTTCAATTGGTTCTGAAAAAGCATTCAATAAAATTCAACATCATGGTGGCGCTGGTGGCTCAGTGGGTAGGGCACCAGCCATATACACCCAGGCTGGCCAGTTCAAACCCTGCTGGGCCAGCTAATAAAACAATAATGACAACTGCTGGGCACCTGTATTCCTAGCTACTTTGGAGGCTGAGGCCAGAGAATCGCTTAAGCCCAAGAGTTTGAGGTTGCTGTGAGCTGTGAAAGCACAGCACTCTACTGAGGACAACAGTGACAGTCTGTCTCAAAAAAAAAAAAATTCAACATCCCTTCATAATAAAAATTCTCAAACAACTGCATATAGAGGAACTTACTCCAATATGATAAAAGCCATGTATTATAGACCCACAGAGAATAGTAATATCATACTGAATAGTGAAAAATAGAAAGCCTTTCTTCTAAGATCTGGAACAAGACTAGGATGATCACTTTCACTACTATTATTCAAGATAGTACCGGAAGTTCTAGCTATAGCAAACAGACAAAAAAGTAAGAAATAAAGGACATCCAAATTAAAAGAGATAAAATAAAATTTTCTCTCATGGCAAAGGATACGATTTTCTATGTACAGAATCCTAAAGATTATACCCAAAGTCTATTATAAATGATAAAAAAATTCTGTTGATACTAAATCAACATACAAAAATCAGTAGCATTTCTACATGGCTATAGTTAACAATCTGAAAAAGAAACTAATCCTATTTATAACTGCAACCAATAAAATAAAATACCTAGGAATTGACTTAACCAAAGAAGTGAAAGATCTTTATAATGAAAACTATAAAACAATGTGAAAGAAGATGAACAGGACATAAAAAAGGGGAAGATATTCCATGTTCAAAGATGGGAATAATTAATATTATTTAAATGCCCATACTATATGATGCAATCTATAGATTCAATCAAAATACCAAGGACATTCTTCACAGAAATAGACACAAAAGACCTAGGATAGCCAAAGCCATCCTGATCAAAAAGAAACCACTGGAGGAATCACATTACCTGACTTCAGATTATAGTATAGAGCTTAAGTAAGCAAAGCAGCATGACACTGGCATAAAAGACACACAGCTCAATGGAATGGAATAAAGAACTCAAAGCTTATCTTCAACAAAAGTGCCAGCAACATACAGTGGGGAAAGGACAATCTCTGCAATAAATAGTGCCGGAAAAACTGGATATCTACGTGTTGAAGAATGACCCTAGAGCTTTATCACTCACCATATACAAAAATCACATCAAAATGGAGTAATGACTTGAAACTACAAAACTATTAAAAGAAAACATTGGGGGAACACTTCAGGATGTAAGTCTAGGCAAGGATTTCATGAGTAACATCCTTAAAAACACAGGCAACCAAAGAAAAAGTGAACAAGCAGGATCACGTGTAGCTGAAAAGCTTCTGTACAGCAAAGAAAACAATTAACAAGGTGAAGAGACAATTCACAGAAGGAGAGAAACAATAACTACCTGTCCAACAGGATGAGCAGGGTTTCCAACAACTTGGTAGGAAAAAGTCAAATATTCCAATTAAACATAGGCAAAGTATCTTAGTAGACGCTTCCCAAAAGGCGACAAATAGCCAACAGGTATACAAAAAAAATGCTCAATATCATTAGTCATCAGAGAAACACAAATCAAAAATTCAATGAGATATTATCTTACACCAGTTAAAATGCCTTTTATCAAAAAGACATCCCATAATGCATACTAGCAAGGAGGTGGAGAAAGGGAAACCCTGGTACACTGTTGGTGGGAATGTGGATTAGTGCAACCACCATAGAGAACAGCATGGAGGTTCCTCAAAAAACTAAAAAACGAACTACCATGTGCCCCAGCAATCCCACTGCTGGGTATATATGTCCCAAGGAAGGGAATTCAGTACATTGAAAAGGT
Organism: Galagoides demidoff; assembly: GCA_963574575.1. NCBI lineage: Eukaryota > Metazoa > Chordata > Mammalia > Primates > Galagidae > Galagoides > Galagoides demidoff. Next base: position 9,009 of record CAUYQV010053495.1, on the reverse strand, counting down.
ATCTATGCACTCCCATGTGTATTGTAGCACTAATATTTTCAATATCTGAGATAGGGAATCAACCTTAATGTCCATCAACAGATAATGGATAAAAAAATGTGGTACATATACACAATGGAATATTATAGAGCCACAAAAAATAATGAAATCCTGCAATTTGAAACAACATGGATGGAACTGGAGAACATTATATAAATTTTGCATGCTCTCACTCATATGTAGAAGCTAAATATTAGAACTGTTGATACTTTCATCTGTGTCATAAGGGATACTTTGTAAAGTTTGGACCTATACGATCTTTGATTTGAACTTGTAAAAATTCAGTGGTGTTTTAGGGCAGTGACAATACTCTGTTTGATGCTGTAATGATGTCATTATTCATTTGTCCAAATGTATAGAATGTACAACACCAAGAGTGACACGACTATGATCATGATACATCAATGTAGGCTCATCAATTGTAACAAATGTACCACTCTGGTGAGGAGTGTTTATAATAAATATATACACATAGGGGTAGGAGGTATATGGACAATCTGTGTGTTATCAATTTTGCTGTGAATTTAGAATGACTCTAAAAAGTAAAGGCTTTAAAAAAAAAAAAAAGGTGAGAGGCTCAGTGCCCGTAGCACAGTAGTTAAGGTGCCAGCCACATACACCAAGGCTGGTGGGCTCAAACCCAACCCAGGCCAGCTAAACAACAATGACAACCACAACAAAAAATAGCCAGGCGTTGTGGCAGGTGCCTATAGCCCCACCTACTTGGGAGACTGAGGCAAAATAATTGCTTGAACCCAAGAGTTTGAGGTTGCTGTGAGCTGTGATGCCATAGCACTCTACCGAGGGTGACACAGTGAGACTCTGTCTCTAAATAAATAAATAAATAAATAAGCAGATAAAATGGGGACTCTTATTCTCTTTTTCAAATGATAAAATAAAGGCCTAAAGAAAAGTTTTGACGCACCCAAAAGCAGACAGCTAATCATTACACTGGAAACAGAAGAAGGTCTCCTAATTCTGGACTTAGTGCTTTACCCAATATTCTATTTTCATTTATAATTTCAGTTTTCTTCCTACATCAAGGGGAGAAAAATAAAATGTCTATAGAATTTAAGAATATAAAAAACCACACTAGAACCTTCTCAAGTTAACCACCCACGGGACTGTAACAAACTGGTCAGCAATGGAGGTGGTAGACATAAGGAACGAGGCCTCCTATACTGACATGTACATGTGGTGTGTGTCTGGTCTGTGAAAATGAGGTTGACTTAGGAAAGTGGTCAATGTAGGGAGCTGGTCAATTTACGGAGGTTCTACTATAGATACGTGCAAAATATGTCCCTCCCATAAAAATTAAACTCTTTTTATTTTCCTTAAAGTATAAAGTAGTGTCCTCTCTCTTCCTCTCTACCCCCTTCATCTATTTCATTGTCCTATTCCAAGAACAAAGAAATGGCTTTCTCTTATCAGGGAAGAAACACAGTACAAAGTCACTTTCCCTCAGTGTAGGAAAACAATGGAAAGCGGGTGGACTATGGAAAACCGGAGCTCCGGTCAAATACCTGCAGCTCTGTAAATAGTAAGAGCTTTATACATAATAACTCATTTAATACTCACAACTCTGCGAATTACATGTCAGAATCAACTTCACCTTACAGATGAAGAGTAAGAGGTATGGAAACATACAGTAAATTGTCAATTTACCCTGCGTTGCTGGGACATGAACTCAGGTAGCATGGCTCCAGACACGGTACTCTTCCCCCTCTGTATTGCCTCCCAGGGAATGTGAGCTAGATCTCTGATCTGCCTATGGACACTGGAAGTCCTAGCTTTATATTTTTTTTAAATATTGGCTTTATTTTTTATCCAAACATTGTGAACCAAGCAAAACACATCTGTCTAGCATATTTAACCCATGGATGTCTGTGCCGTAAAGCATATTATTTCAAGGAGCTTTAACGGGCTGAGAGAGAGACAGACAAACAGAGGAAAAGACGAGAGGGAGGGAAGAGGAAGAAAAGATAATGATTTAAAAAGACAACCCAGGGAAGATTCCTAGATAAGTATTAGGGACTGAATTTTGTTCCCCCCATAATTTATATGTTGAAGCCCTACACACGAATATGTTGGTATTTGGAGATGAGGCCTTTTCAAAGTAAATTAGGTTTAGATGAAGCCATAAGGGTGGGGCTTTTATGATGGAATTAGTGCCCTTATAAGAAGAGACCCAAGAACTTGCTCTTGCTCTTTCTTCCCTGTAACCACAGAAGAAGACAGCTGTCTGCAAATCAGAGAGAGATCCCTCACCACATGACCGTGCTAGCACCCTGATCTCAGACTCCCAGCCTCCAGAACTGGGAGAAAATGAATTTGAGTTAAATTCCCCAATCTATGGTCTTTTATTACAACAGGCTAAACTGATACAATAACACTTTAAGTTTCACAGTTGCCTGGTCAAATGAATTTTCATATCATCATCTAAGATATGTGTCAAGCAAATGTGTTGCCTACAAATCAAATATTTTCAAACTAAAAAGTCAAGTAACTTTTTGGTCATCCGTGTATGGTAAAGAAATCTTCCTAGACATTGTTAAATACACCATAAGATACAAACTATTAATAGATTGTTGGATTACTGACATTTTAAAAGTATTTTTCATATATAGTTATGTTAGATATTTGGAAATTCATGCTAAGATTTCTTTGCCTTGTTGGGCTCGATTTCAGGATCAAACAAACATGTCTTTTCGTGCCACTGGGTATCACAGCACATCAATTTCTAACTGATGCTGGAAAAGCATCTTAAGACACCATTCCATGACTTTCTTCCCAAGCAGGTATTTCTGACTTTTTAGAGTGTCCATAGCTGATGGTAAGAGTCTGCAAGGAAAGAAATATACTGAATAAAGGGTGATTAATTTGGTCTTACCGTCAGGCTGTGCTCCAGCCTCTCTGAATCCATCAGTGTGTGAACTCTAACTCAGCCAATGATGCCAACAAAATCAACAAAAAGTTCCAAGGTTTCCTCACAACTTGTGAATCAGTTGTACTAATCAAAATACACCCTGAAAATGTAAACACTACGATGGTCTTTTGGCTTCCCTATACTTTAGAAAGGCAATTCAAGGATATTGAGAAACTAGCAAATCCTATGGGTAGTAATGGTTCAAAACATCAGAAGATACGGTCTCTGCCTTCACAGAACTTGTACTGGGCTAGCAGAGAGATAGCCACATAATCCTGGTAACCACAGTCCAAGTTCTATGAGAGAAAGTAGAAGCTAAATCCAATGAAGGGAATTGGGGAAGGAGTATCCCAGAAGATGAGATTTGTTTTGAGTCTTGAGAAGGCAATAAAGATGCCTTCATAATATGCGATAATCTTTCCTAATCGGTGTGATTCCATTAGAAGCTACTCTTTTGTTTACAAAGGTAAGGAAAAGTCAGCCAAGAGGGAATGGAATAGCAAGTACACACATTGTTTGTTTTCCATTCTTCAGATACTTCACTTAGGATAATGGTCTCCAGTTCTATACAAATTGTTGCCAAAGAGATTAATTCATTTTTTATGCCTGCATAGTGTTCGATGGCATACATATCCCACATTTTATTAATCCGTTCATGACCTGATAGGCACTTGGATTGATGCCACATTTTTGCTATTGTGAATTGTGATGTAAAAAAAAAAAAAACATTCAAGTGCAGGGCCTTTTTGATAAAAGTACTGGTTTTCCTTTTAGTAAATGTCCAGTAGTGAGATTTCTGGATTAAATGGTAGGTCTACTTTAGTTCTTTGAGGAATCACCATACTGTTTTCCACAGAGGTTGTGCTAATTTATGGTACCACCAACAGGGTATAGATATTCCTTTCTCTGGGCCTCCATGTCAGCATCTGTTGTTTGTGGACTCTCTAATAAAACCCATTCTAACTGGAGTAAGGTGATAGCTCCTTGTGGTTTTAATTTGCATTTTCCCAACGATTAGTGGTGTTGAACATTTTTTCACCGATGATCACACACACAGAGGAAAGTAAAACTCAGTGAAAATCAAGCAGGTGGACAGAAAGAAGAGGAGATTGGCAAGAACCGGCCTAACTAACTCAAGCATCACACGAGCAATCCACGCAAATCAAAAACATTTGTACCTCTGTAGCATTTTGAAATTAAACATAAAAGGTAAATATATTAACAAACACACAAATAAATTACTATAGAGTAATTACTTCTCTAAAAAACATTTAACTATATTTAAAATATAAAAACACAAAGTAGCTACTTTGATTAGTCTAATTTGATGTTTATCAGATTAATATTAATAGGCTGCTTGTTGCTTAAAAGAAACATGAAGTAATTTATGTAATTTTTATCTTAGAGCTGGATTAACAAATTTAAGCTTCCAATTAGTTATCTGGGAGTATGGACTTCATATATGAACAACTGTAGAGTTACATTGATAACGTTGTTAGCATTCAACAATGGAATAAGAAATACTTTATACACATCTAAAATATGCATCATTTGGGAAGTAACCATTCTAATGGCAGAGCTATTGCTTTATAAATGCTACCATATTATTCCAAATTTGAATGGAAAATTCATAGTATGAATGCTTTGTTTACCCCTCCAGTGGCCCTGTGAGGTACTACTGAAGAATCCAGCACCGTCTGAGATCAAATCTGGCTCTCAGGCGGCTCTCTCATCCCTAGGCTCTGCCCTGGATATAAGACCATGCACACACAGGCCTTTACCCTGATAAGTGTTCCCGATCCTAGATGATTCTGCACAGATTACCTGCTCTGTTCCTATACTCCCAGGTATGAAGGATGTAAAATCTCCAAAACAGGAGACTGAGGACAAGCAACAAAACACTTTTGATATAACTTTGAATAAAAGTGAATGGAATAGAACTAGAACTACATGTACCTACATCGTCTTTATCTCTGGTTGCGACTATTCTTTATAATAATAGGTACCAACTGTTGATCACTACTTTGTACCAAGCATAGTTTAAGCATTTTGTATGTCTTAAATCATCTCATCTTCATAAGGAACATATAGGCAGGTATTATTACCATTTTTATTCTAAGTAGGCACAAGAGATTTACCCAGTGGGAGATGACCTTGAAGAATTTCAAACCCTGATCATCTACTCAAGGCAAACTTAGCTTCCTCCTTCTCAGTAAGAATATCCACCTTTCTTGGTTAATTAGATAGCAGTTTCCTATGCTGACTAGGTCAAATTTTTTATTCACTATTTTCCTCAAGCAATTAAAGTGAACAGGCCTTATAAAAATAAATTATTTGGTGCCAGAGGTTCAGCTCTCACTCACTCCAGCATCATATTAACTAGTTACTAAAAACTAGATTCTCAATTACACAAATAAACAGGGGCCTGTGGATCTATGAGCTGGTAGTTCATGAATATAACCTGGGTTTGGTGAAACCATTCCATCTTCGACCACCTGTATGATGAATGATGATCAACTAAATGTACTCAGGAAGCCAAGAGACTTCTTCATGCATTCCCCATGTGGAGACATCTCTAAGCTTCTTGAATTGAAATGAACATTATTCCCAATTCCAAACCCTTATACATCTAACTGATCCACAAACCCTATTATGAAAACCATAAAGTGTTCACACTGGTCCTTAAAAATCTAAGTCCAGACTCTTATGCAATATGAATGTTGGATGAAAATGAACGGGGAGAAAAAAGTACCAACACAGAACGATGATTCTGAACTCCTATGTTTTCCTCTGAAAACATAATCCAAACATGGGGCAGAAAACATCATCCAAAAGGGGGAAAATGGAAGACTACTGTCCAGTGTATTTTCAACTATTTTTCAAATATGAAACCCTTTTTCAATAAAATACCAGCTAACATTTCTATATCACTTGGTAAGTACCAAGTACTGTCCTATGTTATTACTCGTGTAATCCTCACAGTAACTTTTAGAAGCAAGTACTGGATTTTAGCCTCCCACATCTACAAATAGGGCAACTGAGACTTGGAGAGACTAAGCAACTTATCTAAGATCATGAAACAGGTAAGGGACAGGGGTGAACAGAAATCCAGGGAGACCTGACCTCTAAGGGTAGTGCTTTTAACCCATACACTCTGCACGGTCCATTATTGTAACAGCAGCTGAAAGGGGGTGAGAACTGTGTGTGCCTGAGATAGTGGTGCTAGGGGTGGTAGTAGGGGTGATCTTATACCTTATAAAGGTCTGTGGTTTTCCAAAGGACCACAGCGTCTGGACAGATAGTGTATCCACAGTATTAAAATTTTGTGTCAGGGTGATAAGGAAAAAAATATTTAAGAAACTCCTTAGGGCAACAATAACGAAAAAAAGGTTAATAAACATTGCACTATACTGAACTAGCTCCGAATGAAATAACATTGAACTTGGAAGAACAATATGTGAAGTAAATGTAAAGTATTATGGCCGAGCCATCTAGATGTGGTTAAGGTGAAGAGGAAAAACCACAATCCGTGTTTTGGTCATTGCCAATGCTGTGCTGTGGACGCTGGGATACAAGTGTGTGTGGAAGACCCTGCTTTCGATTTCTTTGCATATGTGTTTGCAGATGGAATTGCTGGATCCCATGGTCACTGTACGTTTGTTTTTGAGAAACCACCAAACTATTTTCAACTATGGTTCCGTCACAGATGGAGGTTTCCAGGGGCTGGAGGGAGGAGAATTTAGGAGGCTGTTGCTCAATGGCTATAGAGTTTCTGTTAGAGGTGATGAAAAAGTCTGGAAATAGTGGTCATGGTTGTACAACACTGTGAATGTAATCAGTGCCACTGAACGGTATGCTTAGAAATGGCTAAAGTAGCAAACTTTATGCTGTGTATATTTTACCATAATTTGTAAAATAATGTAACATGCTAATCATTCATTGGTACCCTTTCAACAAGTAAATTTTATAGCATATGAATTATAGTCTCAGTAAAACAGTTTAAAACTAAAAGGGGGACCAATCCCAGGTCTGTATGTCTTCTTTCTCCGAGAAGAAGAAAATAAGTATGCTCCTAAGTAGCTGAATGTTACATGGATTGAAAAAATTGCAGCTATCAGCTCAGATCCCAGATGTGCTACCAGACAGTGTTACTCTGGGAAAGTTAACTAATATTTCTGGAGTTGGGTTTCACAGCTGAGGAACACGGGGTTGCTGTGAAGATTCAGGGTGCTGACTCACTGTTTCTTGGGGCTCAATACATGTCTTGAGCTGCTGCTTCTCACGTTTCTAGTTCCGAGGCAGACATTCTTGACAGGTTGCCAGGACTTGCCAGCCAGCCTTCGGGGCCCGAGCAAAAGTTAGTCTCCTCGAGCTAATGTCCTCCCCAGTCAGTGCGAACCCTGACTTATCCACTGAGCCAGCCAATGCCCCTGGACTTGTCCTTTCACAAAAAGAGACAAGAACATCATTCTCTCCCTCCTCACCCTGCAGCTTCCCTCTGCCACACACGCACACCTCGAGACAGCAGGGTAGCCCCTTCTGCTCAGGAAAACTGGTTTTTCTTTTCTCCTGCCTGAGACCAACTGCTTAGACTACACAAAAGAACAGCAGTCCATCTGTTTGGGGGGGGTGGGTGTGTATGTGTGTTGTGTGATGTTTCTTTCCTTGATAAACTGTAAAAGAAATCAAAACTCCTCAGTTAAGAACAACTCAGAATGTATGCCTTTTGAGTGGAAACCTTCTTTAGGAGTGGCAAAGCCAAGGCCTTGAATAAATAAAAGTCTGATAACAAAGATGAATCGGTCTTTCAATCTAAGGAAAATGAACCAAGTTTTGGAAAAAAATAAATTTCGAATACTGATGACATTGTTTTGTGTCTTAAATGTAAATCCTTGACCCAGGGAGAGCCAATTTTTGTGAGTAGTGAGAGGCGCAGGTCCGGTTTCAGGCTTCTACATGTGGCTCACCGGTTCTCCCAGCACCATTTATTAGAGAGGAGCCCTTTTCCCCAGGGTCTGCTTTTGTTTGCTTTATCAAAGATCAGACGGGGATGCGTGGCTGAGTTCATCTCCAGGTTCTCTATTCTATTCCATGGATCTATATCTCTCTATTTGGGGGCCCGTACCATGCTGTTTTGACCAGTGTAATAACATTTCCTGAAGGTTTAATAAAATGCTGACAGTTCTTCCTTTTAGTTATTTGTTGGGGTCTAATTCAGAGACATAACAGAGAGGTGCAAACAAATTTTAGCCTTTTAGACTATTATCCCCTCCTATACATACACACATTCACATACAGAAGAGAAAGAAAGATGATGGGGAGGGGGCATCAAATTTGGAGATATTATTAAATGTGATCTAAAAAAAAAATTCACTGGTGGAAAAATATGGAGGAAGAAAATGGTGCCAGATTTCAGTCCTTCTCCCCACACACTGATGCCCTGGCAGTACCTGCTTCAAAGTGAAGGTCCTGATACCAGGAGGGTTCTCAAACAAGGCCGCCATGAAGCCCCCATTAGTCTTTCCTAGTGTTACTCTACTATGTTGGGTGGGGTGGGGCAGGGCCAGGTAGATGCTTCCACTCCGAGTTCCTGAGGTCAGGAACACTGATCTGGGCCCCAGCCAGGGCCCTGGACGCTCACGCGGCTCTCAGCAGCTCAGTGGGCCAGGAACTACGCTGGTCACAGGGAGGAGGCAGACTTGGTCTCGCCTTTCACAGTTAAACAGGTGAAACAGAGGTATAAATAAAGTAGGACGCCGACACGTGGAAGGGACTTTGGAGGAAACACGCACGGAGGTACGAGGAGCTGAGGAGCAACGCTGCCTAGGAAAGGGCATGAGCTGCCATAAAGGGTGGATAAAAATAAGGGAAGGAAGGGGAAGGAAAGGAATCCGTGAGAAAAAGAATTCCCGCAGGAAAGACCCAGGGCGTGAAGGGGCCCAGTCTGTGAATGTGACTTCACAGAACTGAAGGAAGGTGCTAGAGGCCAGAAGTCAAGGGAGCATGAGGGCGGGGAGCACAGGCCAGATCAGGGCAGGCTTGAC
>CAUYQV010053494.1:0-12075 GCA_963574575.1 Galagoides demidoff | reverse complement strand
AGTGGTAGATGGGATTGTTTGCACTTTTTTTGTTGATTGATTTGAGTTCTCTGTAGATCCTAGTTATCAAGCCTTTGTCAGATTCGTAACATGCAAATATCTTTTCCCATTCTGAAGGGTGACTGTTTCCTCTGCTTGTTGTGTCCTTCACTGTGCAGAAGCTTTCAGTTTAATTAAGACCCGTTTGTTCATTTTTGTTGTTGCACTTACTGCTGAAATCTTCATAGACTCTTTCCCTAGGCCGACGTCCTCAAGAGTTTTTCCCACACTTTCTTCTAGGATTTTTATCATTTAACATCTTTTATCCATCTGGAGCTATGTTTTGTCAGTCGTGAGAGGTGTGGGTCCAGTTTCAGTCTTTTTTTTTTTTTTTTTTGAGACAGTGTCTTACCATATGGCCCTTGGTAGAGAGCTGTGGCATCACAGCTCACAGCAACCTCAAACTCTTAGGCTTAAGTGATTCTCTTGCCTTAGCCTCCCAAGTAGTTGGGACTACAGATGCCAAACACAACACCTGGCTATTTTTTGGTTGCAGTTGTCATTGTTGTTTGGCAGGCCCAGGCTGGGTTTTAACCCACCAGCCCCAGTATATGTGGCTGGTGCCATAACCGCTGAGCCACAGGCGTCAAGCTGCCAGTTTCAGTCTTTTACATGTGGTTGTCCAGTTCTCCCAGCACCATTTATTGAATAGGGATTCTTTTCCCCAGTGTATGCTTTTCTCTGATTTATCAAAGATCAGATGGCTATAAGAGACTGGTTTCGTCTCTTGGTTTTCTTTTTGGTTCCAGGGTCTATGTCTCTATTTTTGTGCTATTATCATGCTGTTTTGATCACTTTGGACTTATAACCTAAAATCTGGTAGAGTGATGCCTCTGGTTTTGATTTTATTACTAAAAATTACCTTGGCCTCATGAGGTTTGGGTAATTTTTTTTAAAAAGAGGTTTATTTGTCTTGTGGTTCTGCAGGCCGTACAATAAGCAGGGCACCAGCATTTGCTTTGGGTGATGGTCAGGAAGCTTCCACTCACGGGCGAAGGTGAAGGGGACCTGGCATGTTGTGTGGCCAGAGAGGAAGTGGGATGGGGGTGGGAGGTACCAGATTCTTTTTACCAACCAGCAATATTGGGAAAAAAACAGTGAAAACTCACTCTCATGAGAATGGTAAGAAGATACTCAGAAGGGCTCCAACTCCAGGACCAAATACCTCCCACCAGGCCCTACTTATAAAATTTGGAATAAAATCTCAATGTGTAACTTGGAGGGGGTGAAACAAACCATAGCAAACCCCTTAGAGATTAAGCTATATTGTATAGACTAACTTGAATATAGTCATATGGATGTATTCTCACTCCCTTTTCCCCCAACTTAATTGAGTAATTTTCTGCTCAAATCTGTTCTACTCTGATCTGTACATACACTTGTGTGTATGTACACACATATATATATATATACACTTCCATACAAATACAAAACACATGTGTGTATCTCCTAAGAGCAGATTCAAGATTCACTTTTTATTTCTGCAACATCAAGTTTGTCCTGGCTGTAAATGCTTATGTTGTAATTTTATTTCCACAATTTATTATGGAAAACAATATAAATATTTGCAACACTAACATTAAAGGAGCCATTAGTTCTTCTTTTTTTTTGGGGGGGGGGGTCCATGATCATACACCCTAGTGTCCAGGAGCTGGAATATTCCATGCTTCCTGGACTATGGCTGTGTGGCCACAGGATTTTCTCTGCCACATCCTGACTAATAACCAGATTCCCTGGATCACACTAGCTTCTCAACTTTCAGCCCAATTATTTGGATATGAAAAATTTCACAGCTGGTTTCTACCATGGAAAAGGACATGCACAAAAATGCTTAAAAGAAGGGCGGTGCCTGTGGCTCAAAGGAGTAGGGTGCCAGCCCCATATGCCAGAGGTGGCAGGTTCAAACCCAGCCCCAGCCAAAAACTGCAAAAAAAAAAAAATGCTTAAAAGATAATTATAACAACTTTCAATTTAGTACAAAAAATCATCTTTTGGTAAAATAATGGTTCATCTTGGTGTGCAGCCTTCAAGTCTATACTTTATGAATGGGTTTGTCAATGAAGAATGGATTATTAAAATGAAAATGAAGCCAATATAGTTTTGACATTAAACTTTAAAATACATCAGTGACTTTTAAGTTCCTTCTATCAGGTGGACCAAGCAGTTTTTAGTAATGGTACATGAGCACACAGCCATTCTTTTGTCAGCTCTAAAGAAACAGGTTCTTTCTTCTTTTTTTCTTGATGTTAAATGTTGAAGACTAGACGCCTGGTCAATAGCAAAGTGGACATATAATTAACATTCACTGATTAGACTCTGACCTGTGAGATGGAGATAACCTCTGACCTACGTGACTCAGTGAGTCCTTCATCAACTTTTCCAACCCAAGACATACATGTAACGTTATTTCTAACAAGTTCTTACCACCTGTATTTTCTACCTAATACACCCACTTTTGAAAAAGATTTGAGATTCCTTTTGCAGATACATAGTATATCTTTTTTTGATATTTCAAAACAATTTTCTAATTTCATTTCTCAGTATAGACAACAATTTCACAAATGCTCTGTTTATTAATTAGAGGACATGCACATCTTTAGGAATTTCAGGGAATATATTTTTCTTCCTTGTCTTTTTTTTTTTCTCCCAAAAGAACAGAGTGAATGTGTAGGAAAGGAAGGCAATTCCATTCTCTGCATTATAAACTTAATAGCAATTTTTTGTAAGAATGCATAAGTGAAAGACTTCCAAAAACATTTTTATTTAGCTGAATGGCATATAAACTAAAGATTTTGTTTGTTTTAGGGCATGAAAAAATAATAATAGCAAAAATATTTTATGTATGTTATTTTATAACTTTGACAAAAAGCTTTGTTGAATACAATCATATTTGATTTTTGCATCTATTGATAGTACTTATATTGTTACTCCTATTTTAGACCCAATCAGGCACATTCAGGGTGGTACAGCCCTAGACTGTTCCTTCTATTTTACGAGTGAGAAAACTAAGCCTCTGAGAGGCCTTGAAGGTAATAAATGGCAAACCAAGCTCTAAAACCATGACGACTGTTAATGCAGGGATAGCACATATTATCTTGATAGTGAATTAGGCTATAAAGAAATCACAATGGGCTTGGTGCCTGTGGCTCAATCGGCTAAGGCACCAGCCACGTACACCTAACGTGGTGGGTTCGAATCCCTAGCCCGGGCCCGCCAAACAACAATGATGGCTGCAACCAAAAAATGGCCGGGCGTGTGGCAGGCACCTGTGGTCCCAGCTACTTGGGAGGTGGAGGCAGGAGACTCCCTTGAGCCCAGGAGTTGGAGGTTGCTATGACCTGTGATGCCATGGCACTCTACCCAGGGGGATAGCTTGAGGCTCCATCTCAAAAAAAAAAAAAAAAAGAAATCACAATGATTATTTAAAACTTCAGTCCCCAGCTGTGGACTGGTATTGGTCCATGGTCTGTTCAGAACTGGGGACAAGAGAAAGCTTCATCTGTATTTACAGCCTCTCCTCATCTCTCTCATCCCACCTGACCTCCGCCTCCTTCCAAATCAGGAGCAGCACTAGATTCCATGGAGCACAAACTGTAGTGCAAACTGCACATGTGAGAGATGGAGGTTGCACTCTCCTTCTGAGAATCTACTGCCTGATGATCTGAGGTGCAGGTAACCCCCAACCGTTCCCCTCACACCATCTGTCTTCCGTGAAACCAGCTCCCAGTGCCAACAAGGCTGGGGACCACTAATTTAAAACCTAGACGGAAAGTTACAAGAAAGGAAAATTAATACTATAAGGTAGTATTTTAAGCAAATGAATAAATAACTCATCAAAGACTAAAATCTAGAATTTGGTGTTTAAACAGCATTCAATTAAAATATTTCAGAAGAATTCTAATTTTTTTAAGTATACTTGTAATACTCAAGTCACGTTTGACTTCTGCAATTACAAGAGGTATTCAATATAACTCACGTTCATGTTTGTTATCAGTATATATTGAGTATTACAACTTTAACACGGTTTTTTTCCTTTCTTAAAATATGTATACATTTTTGGCACCCTCTGTGTGTGTGTTTTAAATCTTTGTAGCTTCAACAGGAAATATCAACAATTCTCTTGCTTCCATGTTAGGAGTAAAACCAAATTTATCACTTGGATTCAAAAGAGGTACATTTAGAAGTCTTAGAACTCTGACTACCAAAGTATTCCTATTACTTCTTGTAAAAAGAGTTTAGGGGAAAAAGCTTTATACGAGTTGGGAACCTTTGGTTGAGAGATTATTTTGCACATGACTACACTTAATTTCTGTTAGAAATTAGCTGTGCCAAATTCCAGGAGTCTCTCTGTGCTAAGTGTTCCTTGGTTCCTGCTTTAGTAATGGAAGAAAAGGGAGGGAGAAAAGATCTGGAAAGGAGAAAGGAAACAGGAGAAAGAGAAATCAAGTCTGTGGAAAAATAATAGTTCCAAATGCCCCTCAGTGGACCAGAGAGCAGTCAGTGGAGTGTATTAACATGGGCTTGAATAATTCAAACTTTCAAACCACAGGAAGAGGCTTTCCAGGGGGAGGAAAAGTCACCATAATTAAAGCTTCCCTGGCACATGGGGAGGCAGCTGTATCTTCTGACAGACCGGAGAAAATTGGACATGGCCTAATAGCCTAAGAGAACAAGGATGCTATGAGGTAGCATTGTTTGAGAAGTGTTCGGCTTATTTTGGCTTGCTCCAATTATAAAGTCAATTCTCTGGATACCAGCTTCTTTTACATATTAATGGCCTAACCCTTGGCATATGGCAAGAATGCAGAATTCAAAGCTGAGACTGCTTGCAAAAGAAATAGTGAATTCAAAGATGCAGAATTGCCAGTGGCTACATACTACATTTTTCAGAGGTAGCCTTCAAGATAAGCAAGAAGATGGGATTTATTTTACATCAATCTGCAATTCATTTTAGAAAGAATGTTTCTTCACTTAATATCTTCATAAAAGGTACTTCTGGGTTGCAAAATATTACATATATATGTATATACATATATACACACACACATAAAAACTGACACTCATATAGGTTCTGGATATTACTTAAGTTTTTAAAATAAAAGATTATTTTAGCATATAGATGTTTTTCTGTAGAAAATCTAAACTTCTCCCTCAACTCACTTTTATAAAGCGTTCAGAAATCCGACTTGATTTTAATTTATTCAAATACCAAGACTCATCAGCACTTTGATTTTTTTTTTTTTTTTTTAACAAAAGCTGCTTATTTTTCCCCTCTGGTGCACTTCCTACTTGTAATTTCCTGCCGTCTCAGAGTGTCTTCAGCAAGGATGCTAATTGTTACACTTGCTTTCTGGGATTGCATGCAGCAAAAGCTCTATCTGAAATATACAATTCAGGATGCTCCTGGGGGGCTCACCAGACTCAGAAAGGCTAAAACATATTGTGGCGTTCCCTTGGGGATTTCACACCACGCTTGGGCTAAGGGAGGTGGAAACTAAGAGGTTAGCAGCAGTATTTTCTGCTTCCTCTCTTTCTTCTTGACAGCAGAGTTAAAAGCTTACCCCTCTCTTCAAGTTTGAATTCCCACTCCCCCACTATCCCTACCATTACTGCCATGGTGAGCTGTTTTCCAAATGGCCACAGAGGGTTGGGAAATAGAAATGGAAAGGAAGGAATCTGAAGTCTACTGCTCCAGGGAGAAAAGAATTTCATTGTTGTCAAGCTGTGTAAAAGCTGACCAGAAAACGTCTGTGCCCTTTTAAAGAAACTCGTCAATACTCTCAGGACAACTTTGAAAACTTTGTTATGTGCACAGGATGGTCATTCCAAGAATTAGATCTGACATTATATTTCGAATAGGACTATGTAGGCCAACTTTGCGAAGTAACACTCATTTCAAATCAGTGATTTTAATGAAGGATTCAGAGTGCAGGTTAAGGATGTGGTAAGATAAGTCAGTGAAATACTGACATACATGACAAGGGATCAGACCCCAATGACATGGCATGGTATTTGGGAAAATGGTCCTTCGGCTGCTAGAATGTATTTTCTTATTCTGAATTCCAAAATTTAATGATATATAAACTTTTATTTTCAAATTAGGTGATATCTAAGTTCTTACTTTTATGCCAAAAATCTTCTAGTAAGATCTTTCTTATATAGCTTTACTTTTAAGGCTACTATCTTTTTTTTTTTCTCTAAGGTAGTGTCTTTTTTTTTTTTTAACTTTTTTATTAGGTCATAGCTGTGTACATTGATACTGTCCTGGGGTACGGTGTGCTATTTTTATATACAATTTGAAATATTTTCATCAAACTGATTAACATAGCCTTCACAGCATTTTCTTAGTTATTGTGTTAAGACATTTATATTCTTCATTTAGAGAGATTCACATGTACCCTTAAAAGATGAACCATAGATGTGATCCCACCAATCACCCTCCCTCCATCTGTCCTCCCCCCTCCCTCCCCTTCTCCCATATTCTTGGGCTATAATTGGGTTATAACTTTCATAGTAGGGCTGAGTACATTGGATACTTTTTCTTCTTTCATTCTTGAGATACTTTGCTAAGAAGAATATTTTCCAGCTCCATCCATGTAAACATGAAGGAGGAGAAGTCTCCATCCTTCTTTAGGGCTGCATAGTATTTCATGGTGTACATATACCACACTTTATTGATCCATTCGTGGGTTGATGGGTACTTGGGCTTCTTCCATGACTTAGCAATTATGATTTGGGCTGCAATAAACAGTGTCTTATTCTACTGTTCTCTCTAGAATGTTGTGTCAGGATCATAGCTCACAGCAACCCCTGCACTCAAGTGACCTTCTGCCTCATCCTCCCAAGTAGCTAGGATTCCAGGTGCACACTACCACAGATTAGTTTCCTATATTTTGTAGAGGCTGTGGTCTTGCTGTTGCTCCGGCTAATCTCAGTTATAAAATATTAGTAATGGTAAAAGTACCATCAATAAAGGCAAAAATCAAATACTATCATATTCAACAAATTATTATTATTTTTTTGGCTGAGGCTGAACCCACCACCTCCAGCATATGGGGCCAGTGTCCTACTCCTTTGAGCCACAGGTGCAGCCCACTCAACAAAATTTTTGCAAACTCCTGAGCACAAATGATTCTCCCACCTCAACCCCCTAGAGCACTAGGATTACACACGTGAGCTGTAGGCTGTATCATCTTATCTTAAAGAAGCAGAGGTATGTGACCTCAGTGGGTCCACACATCCTCAAACTCACATTCACAGATTGCACTGTTAGACCAATGACGATTTGAGGTTTTATGAATTTAGTACTTACCAGTTTCTATGATTCCTAAAGGCTCTGCTTTACAGCCGAAGGTGGCCTTTGTTGGCTTTAATGCTGAGTTGTGAATATGCAGGTCAGATTGTCTTCAAAGACAGACAAATTGAAATCAGATCTCCAAAGGTTCGTGTGAAAGGAACAAGATGCAGTATAATATTTACTATCTTCAAAAATATCTTACTTTTGAACTTTTTGAAAATAATGGTACTGTAATCAACTTTAAATATGCCATTTACCATGTGGAAGGCAGGAAAATGTAGTCAGAAATAATTTAATAGTTTGACATTGAGTACACTTTGGAATAATCAGCTATATGACTTGAGTTCTTGACAAACTGGATTTGGGGAACATGGCCTGGTCCTGATCTTTTCCCAGTAATGTGCCCTGTGCGCTCCTCCCTCTACCTGGTGGGAGGGAGTCTACCTGCAGGATCTTAGCCTGTGGCCAGAACCCAGTCTTCCCTGGGATGAAAGTGGCTCCTCTCAGGCCCAGCTAGCTCTCTGGCCCCTGTCAAATCTTTCTTAACCCTCAGGGCTGCCAACTGTTGACTTGTGTCACCACCTGCATCCTGAGTATGTATCCCATTGCCCTCTGGAGCAAATGAAGAATCCTTAATCTGACTCCAAAAGATCTTTCCTGAGTTGGCCACTGCTATGATGTCTCATCTTCCTGTGTTTCCTCCTCACTTCATACACCCTGAGCAACTTTCTCCTTCCACATTCCCTATGTTATCTTTCCCTCTGTCTTGAATGTTTTTTTCAACATCTCTCTCTACATATATATCCACGTATGCATATGTGTGTGTTTGTGAGCACCCTCAGCTGTAGACACACACACATACACACTTTTATCCTGAAAAACTATCTTTCCCTTCCGGCCTCACTTTCACTCCTACGGGAAGCCCTCCCAGGATGCCGTGGCCTCCTGTCCTACTTCCTTTCTTAGTTCCAGTATCACACAATTTGCCTTTGGTCCTCGTTATCATTCTGAATTTAAATTGTCCTTTCCTCCTCTGGGTGGGAACCCCTCCATGCTACTCCCTAAGATATCTGAAGTTAAGGACCAGTAGTCACAGGGGTATTTCTACAGCCTGTCCTCTTATCTCTGCATGGTCATTCCTCAGTAAATATTTTTGAATAAATGAGGAAACTGAAGCCGGCTCATCCAGACTCTCCCAACTTCTGGAAGGTAGCCTTCCCTGCCCCACCAGACTACTGCCCCATTGCAAAACTTGTGTCCTATTTCTGGTATTCCTACTCTGTCCTATCCTTTCGTGGTAAATCCTGCCATACCAGGCCATGTCCTGACCATAATGAGGAGGTTTTCATAAAGCAGTAAAATGGGAACAGGCTTTAGAAATGAACAGAAATGTGGAAGCCGTCCAGACTGGAGACCACGCTATTTGGTGTTTTCACCATTTAGATCTCACTGTAATTCAACGAAAATCTGGGACAGTTGAGTTATGCGCCAGCACTGCCTGGGCTAGATTTAGAACCTTGTATAACACACAAAGCACAGATTCCACCTATTTTTCCTTAATTAGAAAGAACAGGTTATAGTTAAAGTAGAAATTACACTTCCATCTCAGAACCCCAGGTGCGATTTAGAGCTCCTTATTTCTCTTGTACCATGTTAGGAGCACACACAGTTGATAGGGCATTTCCTGAAGCAGTACTTCTGCATTTTAGCATCATTGCATCCCTACGCCTGCTTTTGACTGTACAGACAGAAATGCATCCTTGCTTTCCATTCAATTCTGATAAACACACTAGCACACACATCTCAACATTGACATCAGTGTTGATTTTTCTTGTCAAGAAATACAAACTGAGAATATTCTTGAAGTTTCAACATACGTAAGTAGCTCCAGATTTCTTTGCCTGATTGTCAGCTAAAGAGATAGATGGTTTCTTGCCATTAAAATGTGTCTGGTATTGATTAGTAACCCTATAATGCACCGCCTATTTACCTAAATGGAATTGATGCCGTAAAGTAGAACCAGAATGAAAAAAATAAGTTATTCCCCTTGTACTGCCGGATTCTTGACTCAGCCTGGAAGTTTCTCCTGAGTGGTGACTTACTGATCAACTGATCTTGTTAGCTTCATGCTGTCATTTGCCGTGGACAACACATTTCCATCTGGTTTGCAAAAGGAATCCCTTGAGATCTGCATGTGTGCATGACATTTTATGCAGAGAAAAAAGTAGGCTCCCCCAGCCTCATCTTCTTTCATGTAAACCACTCAGAGGTTCTTGTCACCCCTCCACCCAACCTGCCCTCAGCCTTCAGTCTTTTCCTGGAAACTCATATGCAGTGATCTGAAGGCAGCTGACCCACAGTTAAACCTTGGAGATTTGGCTTTACCGTAGGAGCTAATAGAAGTGTGGAAGCTGCCCAGACAGTTCTCTTTATTGGATTCTTAAAGAACACTGAAACGTCAGTACTTTTAAAAGGAATATAAAGAAGCCTCACCTTTCTCTCAACTTCTAAATTCTCCCCAACTTACATTTTATTTTGTTGGATTTTACTGTTTAGTCTGGAGAAATCTTTCTGTTCTCTTTGACTCTAACCTCGTAAGACTCTTAAATTTGCAAGCAAAATTTTACAGAAAATGTAACCCTGAAGACAGAGAAATTGATGATAATGACAAGAAAAAGAATAATGCTTTAAATTGCCTACTTTCAAATTCAAGAAGCAGAATTGAACGGCAAGCATTCCTATTGATTCTGACGGTTCCTTCTTTATTACAGCGTGCTGTTCATTTGTGGAGCTATGTAAATCTCATACGAATAATTGAAGAGCCCGTGTAAACCTGCCCCCTGCCCCTTTCAGTCTCTGCACTCACGAGTTCACCTGCATGTCGCCGAGCAGCTGTCAGTCACGGTGGCTGTGTTTAATCATCTGTCCTTTCTCCCACTAACCTGCCCCCTCAAAGCCCATCCCAGGTGGCCTTCACCGGAGGTAAGAAATGAGAACCAGGAAGCTCTCCTCAATGATAATTAGGGTGACCTTCTTTATGTTTGGGGAAATTTTAAATACATTTTCGAACAGCAGAGTAAAAACAACAAAACAAACAACGGTCATCTTTTTATTCCTTTCTAATTACAACTGTGGCTAGGCAAGGTAACCCGTAATGAGAGCAGTTTTTGCTCCAGAAGGGATGTAAGAATAAACCTCTGGAACTAACCCTATTAAAACGTCTTTGAATGATATCTGCATGTGACTTTCCCTGAAGTCAGTGAAATTTCCACGTGTGTGCTCAAGCATGGAGCAGTTTAGAATGCTGTGCCTTATCAGGGACTCTTCCCCTTTGCCTATGAAATATTTTGTGCCACAACCATCATAACCGGGGGATGTATCCATTTATTCAGCAGATAGAAATGATAAAACTGCAACAGCAAAAAAGAAAGAAAAACTCTTTACGATTTGCACTTATTTATAGAGTTTTATGATGGTTATAATTACTCTTACTGTTTGTATAACTGGTGTTGTAAGCAGCAGTAGAGTTCCTATTGCAACTAAAAGAATATACTTTATTTTCCTCTTTTTCTCGTCCTGCTGTTTACTTATCCCCCATGGCAGTCAATACCCTATAGATATTATAACCCAGGAGCGTCCCTCTTGAGTTATAGAATTTAAAACACTTAAATCAAGAATTGTTTAAAAGACATTTAATAATATCTCATCCTCATTAAGGAAGGAAGTGATTCTGAAACATTTGAAACTTTTAAGTTGAAAAGCTATGAATCTTGTATCTTTCTGCTTGGACTTAGCGACAAAATAAACAGAATACCAAAGACACTCAGACAATAGAATTTTTACTGACATAGAGGAAAGGCAACCCTTGAAAAAAGGTCACAAAAAGATTGCGTCGATGTTCATTCATTGCCAAATGCTCCACCTTTTTCATTCTGCAGCCTCTTTACCTGGAGACTTGTCCTAATGCAGCCAGAGGATCGTAGGATCTCCCAATAACGTTTAAACTCATCTCACGCTTACCATCATTCCATTTCATTATTTCCTTGCATAAACAGAAGGACATAAGAAAGAGCAAATGCTTTATGGAAGGTGAGTTACAGAGACTAAGCAGGAAAAAGGGCACAAACACATGTGCTTGGGAAATAGGCCTTTTTAATGCTCATTAGACCCCAATCGTTCTCTGTAGAAATTATCCTCTAGTTTATGAGACGGGAGCAATAGAGAAGAAACTTGAAAATGCAATGCTGAGGTCATTTATATGTTTTATCTGGAAACTTTCACCAAGATCTGAGAGGTTTCTTTTTTCCCCCTCTCACAGCCTTTGGCGTTTTAGCAGTGGCAGATCATGGGCTAATTTATCTAAATGGATGTTGTACCAGTATAAAAGGAGTGCTTTTTGCTCTTTAATAGCTGGTCAGAAGAGTACCCTTACTGAGCATGAAAGTCTGAGCTAGCCATTGATTAGGATGAAACTGAATACTCATTCCCTTACCATGCCAACATTTATATGTTACCTAACTCGCTCAACCAATAAATAACATACAGAAAGTCCATGTGTGTGGCATGTGATGTCTGATAAGCACATTCAGAGCAAGGCGTTAATTATCAAATTAGCCTGTCTTGTACAACTGTACTCTAGGGTGGCTAAGGAAATGAGAGCCTGATAAATCCATGGTTCTAATCCCAGCTCTTTCATTTTGAGATGTGCAGTCTTAAGAAAGTCACTTAATTTCTCTGCT
>CAUYQV010053491.1:0-10948 GCA_963574575.1 Galagoides demidoff | reverse complement strand
ACCTTCATCATCACAAATCATTTTTTTTAAGCCACCCTTTAGGTTCTTTATCTTCATGTTAAATGATTCTAATCCTTCCACTTTGTGTAAGTTTCTTATTTTGTAAGCACACCCAGGATTTCCATAACCACCGTAGGGGATAGGATTCTGGAATTCTTGGTGCTTATTATGTATAATCAGGTTTATAGTTTTACTACAGTCAAGTAATCTCGTGGACGTGATCTAGAACTTGCTGTAAAAGTACCTGCTGCTAACCTTGACCTAGCCAAATATTAGTCTGGGATACATCACTTTGTTCTTTGTTTCTCAGGCTCTTCATTTATAAAATAATCAAAATAATAGCTGGGTGGGCGGTGCCTGCAGCTTAGTGAGTATGGCACCTACCCCATATACTGAGGGTGGTGGGTTCAAACCCAGCCCCGGCCAAACTGCAACAGGAAAATAGCTAGGTATTGTGGCATGTGCCTACTTTCAGCTACTCGGGAGGCTGAGGCAAGAGAATCACCTAAGCCCAAGAGCTGGAGGTTGCTGTGAGCTGTGATGCCATAGCACTCTACCAAGGGTGACAAAGTGAGACTCTGTCTTAAAAAAAAAAATTCAGTTCTCAAATATTAAGAGTCTTTATTTAGGCTCAGCGCCTCTAGCTCAGCAGCTAGGCTGCCAGCCACATACATGGGAGCTGACGGGTTCAAAATGGGCCCAGCTTTGCCAAACAACGGCAACTACAACAAAGAATAGGCGTTGTGGCTAGCGCCTGTAGTCTCAGCTACTTGGGAGGGTGAGGCAAGAGAATCACTCAAGCCCAGTAGTGTGAGGTTGCTGTGAGCTATCACACCACGGCACTTCCCCAAGGGCAGCATTTTCTGTCTCCAAAATAAAAGAGTTTTTATTTGCAGTGATATCTGACAAATCAGAAGCTAAACCATAAATCAGAAATTTGAGGAGTCGTCATTTGAGAGTTTTTGTATTTCTCCAATTTTTTTGAATATCAGTGTTTCAGCTATTGGATGTGTGATTCATTCATTTAATAAGTAAGGAGATTTTTTTTCCCCCTACTGCAAAGCACTGCATCCCAGTACAGTGTGGCTCAAACTTTAGTGTGTACAAAAGACAGAGATTCTTCAAAGACAGATTTCTGGGCCATACTCCCAGAGATTCTGATTTTGTAGGTCTGGGGTACTGTCTAGAGCAATAATTTGCATTTCTAAAAAGTGTTCTAATGGTGGAAAAGGGGTCAATGGTGTCTCACAAGTTTTCTTGTTAGTTGGATCTTTTATTGAACTTCAAAATTTGTACTCATGGGGTGGTCATTGATGAAATAAGACTGGTCAAAGGCTGGGTCATCCTGTAGTCTCAGCTACTTGTGAGGCTGAGGCAGAAAATCACTTGAGCCCAAGAGTTGGAGGTTGCTGTGACCTATGATGCCATGGAACTCTACGGATGATGACAAAGTGAGATTCTGTCTCAACAACAATAACAAAGAAGAATGGCCATGAACAAAAACAAACAAACAAAAAAGATTGGCCATGAGCAATAAATTCTTTATGTTTATTTATTTATTTATTTTAGAGACAGAATCTTACTTTACTGCCCTTGGTAGGTGCATCACAGCTCACAGCAACCTCCAACTCCTGGGATTAGGCGATTCTCTTGCTTCAGCCTCCCAAGTAGCCAGGACTATAGGTGCCTGCCACAACGCCTGGCTATTTTTTTGTTTGTTTGTTAGCAGTTTTTGGCCAGGGCAGGGTTTGAACCCGCCACCTCGGGATGCCACAGGCGCCACCCAACAGTCTATCTTTTGAAGCTGGAAAATGTTAGCTCATCTGCAGGTTATATCACTCTTGATTTCCTCATGTCTCCTCCAGATCTCCCCTGGGGTTTGTGACTACATCTACACCTTCAGGGTAGGAGTATGTTATCATTTGATTGTCAAGTGACAGAGGAGACACTGGGTTTATGGACGGACCTACTGTGATGATGATGCCAGTTCTATGAATAGTTAGTGACTCATCCTCACATTCCTGGGGAAGACACATGCTTACTTTACAACTCAGGAAAGCCTCCTGATGTAGAATACCAAGGAAAAGGAAGATGAAAAAGAGGGTTTATAAAATATTTGAAGACCTCATTGCAGGCAGGAATTCAGGTTCAATAAAAGAAGGAGGACCTGGTATATATGTGCTGTCACTACGTGGTCAGAGATGCTCAAGCCATGGGGACATGCAGGTAGTCTTTAGAGTCTTCGTAATAAACTATCTCTACTTTACCTGAATAATGTACCTACAGATGAATATTTTGCATTTCTTCAGAACATAATATTTAGTATGCATATCAGTTATTTCCTGAAGTTTTTCTTTCCCAAGGTGAGAATTAGCAGAAGACTCTGGAGGAGGATCCTCCAGTAATCTGACACTAACAGTTTCCTTTCTGATTGTCTCCCTTCTGACATGAGTGTGTTTAATAAACTACGATCTATTAACAGTCACACCTCCCTATGCTTCTATTTTCTGTCACTTAAATTATATTTTATCTTTTCTTCAATCTTTCCTTCCTTCTGTCTTTTATTCATTTTTCTAATTGTCCTTTGGTCAAACCTCATTTATCAAGGCAAAAAATAAGAGCTGTGTGTGTGTTTGTAAGATTTGAGAGGAATAAAGATGATGCAGGAATTGGTTGCTTTTCCCTGAATATCACAGTAAAAATTGATGCAAAAATATACATGTATTTGAATAATGCAGAAGTTAAAGAAATGACATCTGCCCGCCTTTCTCATGCACGTCTCTGCCTTATTTAATTTTCTTAAATCTCACTTTGGGACCACATTGCCAGTTTTTTCCTGATTATTCCTTTATACATGCATGATAAAAGCAATTGCAGTTTAGTTGGCTATGGATGGGTTATCCAAGTTGGAACACAAAATTTCTCACCTGACATGAGAGAGCTTTTGAGAGCTCTCGAGAGCTCTCAGCCGAGTTATTAAAATACCATATACTTGACACATTGTAAATTATTAATTACTAATATTAGGTATCTACTTACGGCTTAGACCTGGCCAGTAGAATATCTTACCTTGATATTATATGAGCTCACCAGTGTCAGACACTATTTTAACTATGTCTTTAGTTCTTAGAAATAACCCAAGGTGGTAAGTTACTATTAGCTCCATTTTTCAAATGAGAAAAATGACATTCAGAAAGCAGAAGAAATTTCCCCCCAGGTTAACACAGGTAATGAGGAAGAATCTGGATTTAAATCCAAGTTAAACAACTCTAAGTCCCATATGGAGTTTAGAAACAAGTTGGGATTTTAAATTTCACCATAATTTTATTCAATTTTCAAGTCAATTCTATAACTCTGTTTGGAATTTGCAAATACTATTTGTCCTTAGCATCTTGGGAAAATCTTAAATCAAAAAAATACATAAATAACAGTAAAACTACAGATAAAGGGAAGCAAACTCTTGCCTTTCAGGTTCTTTAGCCATGGATAATCATCTAAACAATAAAAAAGAGATAAATAATTCAATTTCCAAAATCATTAGTCTTAAGCTCAGACTGAAATAGGGTTAAAACCATAGCATGTAATCATGAGCATTTTAGGCTGGTTATCTAGAAACACAGGTGATATTTGCTCTACCACCTATAATTCATAAAAATTACACAAGAAGATTACTTGGTATAGAGTCTGGAGCAGGTGTCCTCAAAGTACGACCCGCCAGCCACATGTGGCCCGCCTAGGACATTTATCCAGCCCACCGGGTGTTTTTGCTGCCACTGTCTGTCCTGCTTAGCAGCCAACTTGTCCCAGGGCCTGCAGTCCGGCCCTCCACTGGTCTGAGGGACAGTGAACTGGCCCCCTGTTTAAAAAGTTTGAGAACCCCTGCTCTAGAGCATGGTGAGTGTTCAAAAAATATCAACTCTGATTCCTAATATTTCATTCTTATGTTAATTATAAAATATATATTTCATAATTCATGAGAAAAAATAATAGGAGATAAAACTCACCCAAAACTCTTCTGAAGTAGATTTAGACTTACCAATTTGGCAGTGGTATCTTCTTCACTCCTCTCTAAGCCAAGTTAAATGGAAAGAGATTGTCAATGGAAGAAAGAAAAGAATGACATTTCTTTTATTTTCAAAGTTCATCCTTATACCAGTTTTCAAGAAGTCAGAGTTACCATACAATTCAGTAATGTTCTCTCTGCAGTATGGTTTTTCTGTTCGTAGACAGCCCTGGTTATAACCTTGGGACCACTGTCTATATCATGAAGAATCTTCTAGTCAAGGCCCCCATGGGCTTGGCTGCCATGCTCTCTTATGATCCATGGATTCTCGCACATATCAGAAATACTACCTCTGTGAAGTCAGAGAATCACCAGGAAAAGATGAGAAAAGGACCTTTTGGAAGCTGAGGAGGAAGAAAAGAGATTAATATTTGTTGTAAGGGAACAAAAACCAAAGAAGGCTTCATTTTTTAGGACATGGAATTTTACAGAAAAATTGAGTTGTCGTATGATATTTCCTGGGTAAATTCAGGTAGCCTGAGTCTGTTTGTGTGGTTCCTCATGTGATTTCCCTTCTCTCTCTGCCTGCTACAGAAATATAACATGGTTTATGTATCTGTCACTTTTGCCCAGGCAATTCATTCCTCATGCACTCTCCATCTCCTCAGATGTATGGTAATTCTATCTCCTCTCGACACACAAGGAGGGCCATGTCATCCGGCATACTCATTTTGTGATTAGGCCAGGATTAAGAAGATGTTTTGAACAACCCTCTAACTCCTTAATATGGTCTTATTCCCCAGGCTATGACTTCAGTGGTGCTATGATTTCAATTTTTGTTAGGAACACGTACTGAACTATTATACACACAAGGAAACTTCTCACTTTTATATAGAAAAGTGGAAAAAGAATCCTATAAACAAGGAATTTTTAGAAAGATCTTCAAAGGGCCATGTCTACTAGCCTGAGCAAGAGTGAGATCCCTTCTCTAAAAAGTAGCTGGGTGTTGGGGTGGGTGACTGTAGTCCCAGCTACTTGGGAGGCTGAGGCAAGAGCGTAGCTTGAGCCCAGGAGTTTGAGGTTGCTGTGAGCTGTGACCCCATGGTACTCAACCCCAGGGCAACTGAAACTATGTCTTAAAAAAAAAAGCCATATCTTTCTTATTCTAAGTAATTATACCTCAAGGGCAAAAGAAGGACCCAAATTGGACTTGGTGAAGAACAGGTAATAACAAGAGAAAATGCACACCAATGCCATTTGGCTTAAAAATTTATGTAATTATTTTACTTTGTAACTTCTTTGATGAGGTTGATATAGAAGTTATCACACATATTTACTGAGTACTATTTGATGAATTTGGACACACACAAAGACTCATGGCTGCATGAATACAATGAAAGAAAAGTTTCCTTATGCTACTGCTTTTCATGGTAAAGACATCTACCTTAATAAAATATCAACCCTCTTGAGAAATTCTGAAGTGAACAATGCCATATTGTTAATTATAGGCACGACAGTATACAGCAAAATCTCTAGAATTTTCATCTAGCATAGCTGAAACTTTATACCCAATGAAAACACCCATTTCCCCATCTCACAATCCCTTACAGTCACTACTGTATTCTCTGCTTACATAATTTTCACTATTCCAGATACCTCACATAAGCAGGAGCATGAGAATCTGTCCTTCTAGTATCAATCAACAACAGAAGGAAAACTGGAAAATTCATAAACGTGTACTAATGAAACAACACTCTGCTAAGCAACTGGTCAAAGAAGAAAGCAAAAGGGAAGTCAAAAAACGTCCTCAGACAGGACGGCACCTGTGGCTCAAGGAGTAGGGCCCTGGCCCCATATTCCAGAGGTGGTAGGTTCAAACTGGGCACTGCAACAACAACAAAAATAGTCTTCAGACAAATGAAAACACAGCAGGCCAAAATCAACAAAATGAAACAAAAGCAGTATTAGCAATAAATGATAAGGACGAAAAAGCGAATATGTTTATTTATATTCTCCAACAAGCTAAGTGGCAGCTGTGAGCAAGCAGGAAGTAACAGGGTGAAGGGGGTGCACTTCCTACACAGGACTGACTTGTCTCCCTCGCTGCTGCCTTGGCCCTGCTTAGTCTGGGCTAACATCACTAGGGCTTTCTTCTTGTACATACCTTTGCCTTGTTTTCCTCAAAGGTTAGACGCTCCATTATGGTCAGTGTATGGTGCACTGAAAACAGCTCAGTCTACTCAAGAGAGAATCATGGAGCCAAGGTTAATGCACTCCACAGATAGCAGGCCACTGAGGCCAGTATGCTGATGGGAGACTGTGAGTGCTCTGGTCATGCCTCACATTCTGTTGACGTAACAGTTGCAGCTGCCATATTCTGATTAGTGGCAAAGACTCTCTCCCCAATCTACTTTAGAAAATCACCCTGCTGCCCTGCCTTCAACTAGACCTTACCCTTTTCCCTCCATCCTTTCTGAGCCTGCATAGCCCAGCTGTAGCAAGAGTCCTCCTAAGTCAGTTTAACAAGAATTCCCCCACCCTTAATAGCTGATCCCCTGGCCTGCCATCAGTAAGGATCATATGAAGTTAGTGTAGCAAGAGTCTCCCAACCGTGATATCACTTTTAGCAATTTTCCACCCATCAACCTCTCCACTCTGGTCCTTGGCTGTGAATCCTCAGCTGTCTTTACAGTACTCAGGATTAAATGGGATCTTTTTTCCCCCTATTGCAATAGTCTTGAGCCCTATCACAATAGTCCAGAGTAATTTCTTCCTTCCTATTTAAAAAGTATCAGTATAATTTTTTCTTTAACAATGGTCACAGCAAAAGTAATATAAGACTTTACAGATTATGTAAATTATTTTCAAGTAATTCTCCTTATCAATGCATTGCAGAACCTTCTGGAATTTTTCAAAATACGTTTATAAATCTGGGGGTACAGCACATGTTTATCTCTTTTGAACAAAGTACCTACATGCATTGATATGAGGAAGTAAATAAGTTTCCAGATTTAATTACTTGTCAGAAAAAAGTTTTTACAAGCAAAGAAAGATTTTTGGGGGAAAGCATATTTATGCATAAGAAACAAGTTTTCATTCATTCTTGTTAAAATAGAACATGAGGTAATTTTTAAAAGGACCATAATAAACATTTTACACATCACTCTGCTGATTGTGTTTTATTGCTCTTTTTGTTACTGGAAAATAAAGGATATATTCAATCATAATACAATTTAAACATATGACCTGGAGGGAGAGCATTTTTATATAATTTCTAGGTATTATTTCATTCACTTCGCCTAAGAAATTGAGGGGAAGGAGGCCTTCAGGACCACTTAAGATTACAATCATAACCATTCAAAGTCTCAAAATAGAGATGCCAATGTTCATTGGAATGTAACAGTAAACCTATTAGGCCCAGAGCCGATGCCTCATCAAATTCCGTGGAAACAAATGTGACCTCCCTTATTCTAAGCATCTGCTGGTATTGTTAAAACACACATGGAGGTTCTAACAATGTTATTGGTATATCAGTCACACTAACCATCTTTATGTTTATTAAACCCTTGAAAAGAGTCAAATAATACAAACTTTATAACTCTTAACTATTAGAAGTAAAAAATGTATAGGGCATGTGCCAAAGTTGCATGCTATAATGAACCTATTTAATATAGCACCAGGTTTTAAAAATTACTTTTGTAAATTATTAGAATAGATAATACATGGATGTGATGCACATTAAAAAAGTATGAAAGGCAACAAAATAAAAATTAAGCCTCTTTCACCTCTGCTTTTCACCCTTCCTTTTCCTTTTTTTTTGAGACGGAGCCTCAAGCTATCCCCCTGGGGAGAGTGCCATGGCATCACAGCTCATAGCAACCTCCAAATCCTGGGCTTAAGCAAGTCTCCTGCCTCCGCCTCCCAAGCAGCTGGGACCACAGGTGCCCGCCACAACGCCTGGCCATTTTTTGGTTGCAGCCATCATTGTTGTTTGGCGGGCCCGGACTGGGGATTCGAACCCGCCACCTTAGGTGTATGTGGCTGGCGCCTTAGCCGATTGAGCCACAGGTGCCGAGCCACCCTTCCTTTTCTAATGGGCTTCTCCAGAAATGCCCTTCTCAGAAACTTATTACAAACACTTTCAGGAAGGTTGGCAGATGCCCAAGAAACCACCTTTTCCTGGCTGTTCCACCAGGGACAGGATACATAATCTGTCCATAACTGAATTTCTAAGCTATAAAATAGGTGGGATAATCTAGAAATTGGTGTGCATGCTATTTATATTCAACTGGCAATATGTTTAGTCATTTTACTGTGCCTTGTTTTGTTTTTCTTCTTCAACATCTTGTACTTTGTTTTTTATCAGTTGTATACCACTGTCTCGCTATTTTTAATAACTGCACAGTATTCCATGGCATGGTCATACCATAATTTATGTTATGTATATTTAAGATAACATTATATCTTGTTCAACTCATTCATGAAATTGTGCCAACTGGAAACATTTTATCTTAATATTTGTAGTAGCTTTCTTTTCATAAGTTTTTTACATCTTCAAGTCTAATTGATTAGTAGTTCCATAGATAAACTAATAGAAAATGTCAAGCTTTGACTTTTAAATGCTCAATTATTCGTGGATGTATTCAATAGGGTTTATTCTGCAGACACTCTTCTAGTTGCTAAGTGACAGCAACAAACTTAATTAGCATGTATACCTTTAGAGAACATTTGCATTAGAAAGGGAAGAAAAACAACATACAAATAGTCTTTTTAATACAGTGCTTTAACCAATTTTATTTAAAAAATAATAACTTGTGAAAACAAAAAAAGAAACAGACTGGTTATATCAGGTAACCTAAGCTCTGTGCTAAGTACTGTACACAAAGTCATCTCATTCAATTTACTCATGTAGCCCATGTTATAAGAAAATCAAAACACAGAAGTCAAGGATATTGACCAAGCCTTTAAAAAGATGACTGTCAACTAATAACAAAAGCAAAAGCCAAAAAGGGCACAGAATTTGGAGGCATCTCTTTAAAGAAGAAATACGTGATTTGATGATACCACATAAGTGGAATAAGTCAACATAAATTTCAGAACATCTATATTAGCATAGAAATAGCAGCATTAATCTGATGCATGATGTATAGAACAAACTTCAGCAGTGAAATTACACCTTGTAAATAAACACATACAGCAAAAAAATCCAATTTCATTTGAAGTGCCAATGAAGCAGTGACATGCAGATCAAAACTAATCACGTCTCAAAACGTAACATGAATTACCTTTGTAATAGTGAACTGTGTGTGTGCTTGTATGTGCGTGGTGTTTGCTCGACATGGGGAATGAGAGGGCAAAGAAAACACGGCTTTCCACCTAGGAAAACTCATAAATACACATGACTGTAAAGAGCTCTCTAAAGACAAGTACACGGTGTTGAACTTGATTTGTGTGTTCAACTATGGGCAGGAAAATGAAAATCAGCACTGGATTTGCAAAAGCTGTTGAGTTTTTCTGCGGTCCTGCACTACAAAACAAGTTTGATGACAATTTTATTGTTGAAAAGCCATCTGACCAGTTTTTAACTTTATGCTACTTTTGTCCCCGCTAATTGACTGTGCGGGGAAGAGAACTGAGAAGAATGAAGGCTGCATCTAGTGGGAGGGGTAATTCATGGTTAGTCAATTCTAACAAACACTAGTAAGTAAAGAAATAGTAGCTTGGGGAAAATGAAGGCAGCCAAGCATTACATTTCCCATTAAATAAACTTAATTAGCACAGCAGATCCTCTGGGGGCCAGGAAATAGGGAGACCATCGCAATCTTCGACTATGATTGCAGTGAATCTGTTTGAAAGAAAAGAAACGAAGGAAAACCTTTCTGTTTTGCATGAAAAAAAAGACTGTCTCAAGAAGGGGAAGAGTGAGACTTTTCTTAAAAATTACTGAAGTATAGAATTATTTCTGACTCTCCATCACTTCTGTTTCATTCAGTACGTACATCTGAGCTGTGACCTTAAATGTGAAGTGATGTTGACCTTAGCCCGTCTCTATCTCTCTTCACATTCTCTCCTTACTAATAATTAGCGCATACCATGTGTTAGCTCTTCATTCCTCAGAGCTAACCTATGAGATTATAGCCAGCCCCGGTGCTTTAACTGCTACCATTATTATAGTCAATGGTCAACTGATATCCTGAGGTTTTATTCTTCATGTACTCTGGATTTGTTTATTCAATACACTTATCTTCACTGTACATTGAAAACCCATTTCAAACTCACCACGTTCAGTGATGAGCCTTGATCATTCTCCCTCAGTAATAATCAGCACATCCCAGGTACATACTAGATTTTTAATCCTTACAAAAAAGCTATGACACATTTTCTATTAGGATTCTTAGGTTGCTATGAACTAAGTTTTGTTGTTGTTGTTGTTATTTGTTTGTTTGTTTGTTTTTCTTTGCAGTTTCTTTCTTTTTTTTTTTTTTTTGGCTGGGGCTGGGTTTGAATCTGCCACTCTGAGCCACAGGCGCTGCCCCAAGACTGTTTTTTTTTTTTTTTTTTGCAATTTTTGGTATATGGGGCCTGTGCCCCACTCCTTGAGTCACAGGCACCACCCTGCTGTGAGCTAAGTTTTATAGCCCCTGAGTTCTTTAGGCACTCTACCCAAGGTGACAGAGTCAGACTGTCTTTTTTTTAAAAATGAGGAAATTAAGGAACTCAGGGGTTATAAAACACACTCATTGCTCTTGTAAAGCGGTAAAGACGGGATGCAAATCCAGTCTGTCCTCTGTGACTGCCTCATCAATCCTGATGCTCAATTATCACATGTCTGCCTTCAACATACACCTCAAACTTCTCAGTAACTTCACTGCCACCCTAGACCAGCAGTCCCTAAACTTTTGAGCCCCATGGACCAGTTTCGTGGAAGACAGTTTTCCATGGACA
>CAUYQV010053486.1:0-15316 GCA_963574575.1 Galagoides demidoff | reverse complement strand
TCAGCCTCTCTCTCCTCGCTCCAGATGTGCTGCTGGCCCTGATTCCAACATACACACACAGCACACAATAGACAGAAACAGCACACAGCACCATCACACACAACGCACAGCATACACAGGACACACACATGCACACAGCATGCATAGAGCACACGCCACATGCACAGCACACTTTGATGCACACAACACACATGCACAGCACACGACAAGTATGTACACAGCACGTATCAAACACACAACGTATAGCACACATTGCGTGCACAACACATACACATAGCACACAACACATACAGACAATACATATCACACACAAAGCACATGCACCCCACTTATACAAAGCACACATCAAGCACATGCACCACATACACATATACAACACAGACCCTACCACAAATACACATAGTCACATGGGAACACAATATACAAACATACAAAGCACAACAGGTACACACCTCTCAGGTCCCACACAGATCCGAGTCACACACATTACACACAATGATTCACACAACACCACGTGTACCCACGTCAGCAGAACACTGGTGCATTTAGCACCTTAGGATTGAGAAAATGCATTTCAGCAGAAGCTCTAAGAGGTCGGTGGTACTTAAACTGATTTGGTATTTTGGTATTTCATTCATCCCCGTAGCATGTTCAGATAGTTGAAAACCATTCATGCACTAGATTGTTTATTGCAGCTCAATTTACAATCACCAAGATGTAAAAGCAACCTAAGTGCCCATCAACCCAGGGATGGATTAACAAACTGTGGTGTATGTATACCGTGGAATACTATTCAGCCACAAAAAAGATGGAGACTTTACATTTTTTGTATTAACCTGGATGGAGTTGGAACACATTTTTCTTAGTAAAGTATCATAAGAATGGAAAAAAAATGAATCCAATGTACTCAATACTAGTATGAAGCCAGTAGATGAACAAACACATGTCCACACAAGAGAAAAACTCAATACAATTGAAGTTGGGGGGAAAGGGGAAAGTGGGGGGAGCAGAAGAGGGAGGAAGAGGGGGGATGGTGTGCTCCCACCTAATGGGCACAATGTAAGTGTATATGGCACACCTCCTGGGTGTGGGACACAATAGGGACTTTACCTAACAAAGGCAAACATTGTAACCTAACCATTTGTGCCTTCATATTAATATGAAACAAAAATAAATAAACAAAAAATAATACCACCTGTTCAATGATGCATCACTTTCTTTATTACAGTCTCAAATGTGCTCAGGTCTTATGGATCCAGGCACCCCATGGAATGCTGTGCACCCCAGGGCTCTAGGGAGGCACAATTTAGTTATCCTTTTCCAAAAGGACTTTGGGCTTGAGCCAACAGTGGTGGCTCCAAGTCCCTCTTGCCCCTCTTCTGTCCTTAATCCAGCCCTTTCCTCCCCGCATCACACACCTGAGCCTGTGTGTGTGCGTGGTGCAGCGCGTGTCTGCGCATTTGTGTTTGTGTGTGTCGGGTGAGAGTGGTGAGCACTGTGCCTGCAGCCTCTCATCCTGGCCTATCTATGAGCTCATAAACTGCTGTCCAGAAGGATCCTCCTGCAGAGAAACCTCCTGCCCAGCTCCACCCAGATGAGGGAGCAGATGGAAAATTGGAGCAAGCCCTCATCTTGGGTCAGGGAAGAAAATATTCTTTTTTCCTCTTCTCGC
The DNA here is from genome assembly GCA_963574575.1 of Galagoides demidoff. Classification (NCBI taxonomy): domain Eukaryota; kingdom Metazoa; phylum Chordata; class Mammalia; order Primates; family Galagidae; genus Galagoides; species Galagoides demidoff. Next base: position 13,644 of record CAUYQV010053486.1, on the reverse strand, counting down.
TAAAAATATGCTCAGGGCTTTTTTGAGCCTTGATGCAATAAAAACCAGCTGTGGCTCAGAACAGCCCCCGCAGCCTTTGCCCAGGGAGAAGGAAAACAAAAACAGCCGTTGGAGGCAGGATCCAGGCCCGTGTCCAGGCGCTGGGCTCAGACTCTAGTCACCTCCGACCTGGAATTGCATCTCAAATGGGCACCAAACAGTCACTGTTTGTTCATCCTGGTGTGAACTTGGCGCACCAAGGTCATTTGGCTCTTCTTGTTTTAATTCTTGTTGCTGAGGATGAGAAGCTCGCAAGAGGTGGGTGTGACTTAGACTCGGCTGCCAGATACCTCCCCATTGTGTGAGGAAGACAGATGGGTGCGTGAGATACCCAGAGCCAGCCTGAGAGAGTCCTCTTGTAGCCTAGAGCAGGGAGAGGGCATCTGGGGAGCAGGAAGGTTTCCTGGAGCAAGTGACATCTGGATGGCCTTCTAGGAGGAGGAATCCAAATCAGCAAAGTCCTGGAGATGGGGACAGTGGTCACTGTGTGCTGATGGTGACTAGATTGGAAGGCAAAGGTGGGGAAACAGAGCAAAATCAGCTGAGGAGGTAGATTGGGACCCTGGATGCCAGTTGAGATGTTCATTGGGTGATGGGGAGCCAAGAGAGGTGCTTGAGCATGGGAGTGACTTGTTTGGAGCTGGGCTGCTTGGAGGATGTTTTAGAGAGGCTGGGACTGAGAGCTTTGTTGCAGAGTTCCTTAAAGAAGGAACCACACCTTCTAACTGGGCTTCCCAGTGCCCTGGTTCTTCCCACCATGGCACAAGCCTTTGGAAGAGAGCGCGGAGAGGACCTGGGGTGTGTAGTTGGGGCGCTGGCTTCTAGTTCTCACTCTGTGGTGGACACATGTGCACATGAACAGACTGTCCTTCTATGCCTTTACTTGCCCTCCGCAGAGATCTTTCCCTTTGCCTGGAATGTCAGTACTGGAGGGCTTGTCGGTGTCCAGGTGCCCTGCTGTACAGGGACTCTGGACTCCAGAGAGGGGAAGGGATTGCTCGCTACTGCCCAGCATTCCAATAGCCAACAAGGCCAGGACAGGATACCCGGGCTCCAGGCTCTAAAGGAAGATTTCCTGATGTGGATTTGTAGTTCTTGGGGCCCCCTGGGGCTAGCCTCTGGAACAATTCTGTCCCCAGAGAGCTGCTTCTTCTATCTGTCTTGCCACAGGGAAGAGGCCTGTGCTGTGGGGAAGAGGGACCCGGCTCCTCCTGCCTGGGGTGGGAGCTGTAAGCAGCGCCAGGTGGGGCTCCTCGTGGCATCTCATCTCATTTCCTCTTGTAGCAGCTCTGTGAGGGTGGGCTTGTCACCCATTTTTGCAGAAGATAAAACTGGGGCCTGAGAGGTAGACTGATGTCGCCCCCCAAACCAGCAGCTTACCAGCTAGACTTCCGAGTAGAGCCAGGATGTGCCCCCTGAGAGCCTCTGCCACCTTGTCCTTCCTGCCACACTCCTGCTCCCTCCAGCCAGACCGGAGCCATGTGAGAGTGTCTCCTTCACTGTAGGATCCCAGGGCCCCAGGCCAGGCACAGAGTGGGTGCCCAGGAAATGTGTGTGGAATGGATGCACAGCCTGGGCAGATGATACAGGCTGGACCAGTGCCCACCTCCTCGTCCAGAATCATTTGCTGGCCTGGGGAGCGTCCCCTCTTCAGGCAGCCCCAATGAGGACCTTTCCACACCTTCCAGGTTCCATGCAGCAACCGAGGCAGGGAATATCTCCCTGCTCAGGCAGCTCCCTAAAGGCTTGTGCCCCCTGCCTTCTCCCCCCGCCCAGCCAGCCCAGCAAAGTGAGTGGGTACTTAGAGGTAAGTGCAGGGGACAGCCAGTAGCTGCCTCAGACCAGGGAGCCCAGAGGAGAGGCTGGGACAGGGGACTTAGGCACCTGTGAAAATTGAAAAATAGCCCTGCAATGGCCAACCAGCTAAACATCCTTACGTGACGTGTGTGGCCATTTTGTTGGCCATGTTGCTTCCCAAACAGATTCAGCCACTGGCCCTGGTGTCACTTAGTGGTGCCAGCTGCAGTCCCCGGAGGTAGGAGCCTCTTGGCATGGTGGTGGATCTGCCACCTTCCCTGCCCTGGGCACCTCATGGTCTTGGCCCCCACAAGGACCCCCTGCCATGAGGGGTACCCCCTTGCTCTGCCTCAGCCTGGTCCCCGCCTGCCTGCCGCCTGCATCTGCCTGACTCCTACGTGGTCTTAGTCCCCTCTGTAGCCTCTCGAGCCTCACAGCAGCCTGGGACCTGAGAAATACTAATAATAATCGCGGCGGCTATCAGTACCATTTCCTGAGCACTGACAAGTGCTGCAGCTGTACTGAATGCCTTGCATCGCTCACGCCATCTAATCTTCACGATACACCTAAGAAGCAGTTCATTATATGGACTCCTGATGAGAAACGTGTGGCCCAGGCACGGATTTCATTCAGTGGGTATCAGATTTGTCTTGGAATCACCTGGGGAATATCCACCACTTGGTGCCTGGGTCCCACCCCCGAGGCTGTGGTTTGATTGTCTTGGGGTGTGGCCTGGGTTTGGGAAATTTTTAAAAGATCCCAGAAGATTCTAATATGCAGATAAGTTTGGAAACCACCACCTCTCTCTTTCCCAAAGAGAATTCATGAAGGGACTTGAAGGAAAAACCAGCTTTATTAAGGCATACGTGGCATACCATGGAAGGCTCATATTCAAAATATACAATTTGGTAAGGTTTTTAACCATTTTAAGTGTACAGTTCTAGAGTGTTAAATATACATTGCTGCTTGAGGATCTCCTGAACTTTCCGTCTTGCAAAACTGGGACTCTGTGCCTGGTAAATAGCTCCCCATTCTCCCTCTCTGGCCCCTGGCAGCTCCCACTCTACTTTCTGTGTCTATGTCTGTGCGAGTCCAGCTACCTGATATCGGAGGAATCGTCCAGCATTCGTCTTTTTGTGACTGACTTATTTCACTGAGCACAATGCTCTTAGGATCCATCTGTGTTGGAGCACGTGACAGGACTCCCTTTTAAAGGCTGAATAATAGTCTACTGTAGGTACCGCCCGTTTTCTTTATCCCTTCATCAGTTGACAGACACCTGGTTGCTTCAACCTCTTGTGGAGTAATGGTCACCCCGAATAATGCTACACGACTATGGGGGGTGTAAACATGTCTAAGTGTTTGGATCTGTACCCAGAAGCGGGATGCCGGATCATATGGGATTCTATTTAATGTGTTTTCCATAGTGGCTGCACCATTTATTTTACAGTCCCTCCAACAGAGCACACAGGGTCCAATTTCTCCATATTGTTGTAATTTTCTGTTTTCTGGATAGTAGCCATCCTTGTGGGTGTGAGGTGCTATTTCATCATAGTTACAATTTGTATTTCTCTAATGATTAATGATGCTGACCAATTTTCTTGTGCTTGTTGGCCATTTGTAAATCATCTTTGGAGAAATAATAAAGGGACTTTGTGTTTTTTTGGCTGGGGCTGGGTTTGAACCTGCCACCTCCGGTATGTGGGGCCAGTGCCCTACTCCTTTGAGCCACAGGTGCTGCCCCTGAAGGGACTTTTTACTGATGTGTGGCTGCAGGGTAAAGGACTCCTGAGGGATGATGATGCCCCAGAAACTAGTGAAAGCAAGAAGTTGCAAAGGGTCTTCTCACTCTGTTGCCCAGGCTGGAGTGCAATAGCACAATGACAGATGACTCCAACTTCATACTCCTGGCTTCAAGCAATCCTCCCCCCTCAGCCTCCTGAGCAGCTGGGCCCACAGCTGTGTGTCATCATACCCACCTAATGTTTCTAACTTTTGTAAAGACAGGGTCTTGCTATTTCCCCAGGTTGGTCTTGAACTCCTGGCCTCACGTAATCCTCCTCAAGTGTTGGGATTACAGGTGGGAGCCAGTGCACCCAGCCTGAAGGGACTTTTTTTTTTTCAGTTTTCTTTTTTTGGCCGGGGCTGGGTTTGAACCTGCCACCTCCGGTATGTGGGGCCAGTGCCCTACTCCTTTGAGCCACAGGTGCTGTCCCTGAAGGGACTTTTTACTGATGTGTGGCTGCAGGGTAAAGGACTCCTGAGGGATGATGATGCACCCGAAACTAGTGAAAGCACTTTTGCAAGCACTTTTAGGCCTGGAGGCAAGAGGAGGCCACTGGGTATCAGAACCTCAGAGCAGGAGCTGCAGAATAGGGACTGTCTGGCCAGGATTAGGGACCTTGGGACAGGGACACAGCCAGAGCCAGAACTGTGACCCAGCAGAGGGAGTGGGAAGCGTTCCTGACCTCTCTCTCTCTCTTCCTGTTGCCTTCTGCTTTCCTGCCTGGGTGAGCCCAGCTTCCTGGGGCACAGAGCAGGGCAGGGAGGGGTGAGAATGAGTGGTGGGGGGTCAAATAGAAAAATCCACAAAGAAGTGTATGTTGCAGACTCCATTTTATACTGGTGGAAATTGAGGATTGTGTGTGGCACAGCTTGGAGGTGGCTGGGCCAAGATTTGAACTCTGATCTAGGTGATGCGAGGCTGAATGTCCTAACCGTAGACAACACCATCTCTAGGCAGTGCCCAGGGAGGGAGCACTGAGGGGGGAATGCCTTTTTAGCCACAGTGCCAGCTCCTCCTCTGAGCTTGGCCAAAGTTGATCTGCCTCCTCCTTCTTCCATCTAGAAAGCAACTGAGCTGACAGGTGATTCTGTTCTTGATGGGAGTGGGGAGAGGACTGGGAGTTGTCACCTGCTGAAGACAGCCAGCTCCTCCAAGTTCTGGCTCTACGTGAGGCTCTAAATGCTACTTGTTTTTATCTGCTCTGGGAGCCACCAAATCCTAGAGTTGAAAGAGACCTCACAGATTTTTTGCACCAAACAGCTCATTGTCCAGGAGGAAAAACTGAGGCCTATACTCATGCCTCAGACTAGAACCCAGGTGTCCTGGCTGCTATACCAGGGCTCCTTCCGGCACAGTCTGAGTATACTCTGCTCACCAGAGCTGTTTGTTTTTGGTACCCTTGTCTCTGGGGAACCCACAGACGGAACAATGGCCACTGTGGGTCATTCTCATGCATACAATAGAGCAGGTCCCCCTGGCCTGTTCTTTGCCAGGACTCTGCCGGCTCAACTCTAGACCATGAAAGAAGCTGGGTTGGTGGGCAGGACACACGACTGGCCTTCTCAGAAGAGCCTGTTTCCATGCACACTGGTGGCCTTGGTGGCCTCTATGTGGATCGCTGGAGCAGAGTGGCCATATTCCCTGCCTTCAGACCCCAATTCTGGACTTCTTGTGCCAGGAGATCTCCTTTATGCCCCTGGAAGACCAGAAGCCCTTTGAGGCTTGACTTTAAAAACCTTGACTGTTCCAAGGGGAAGGGTTCTGAGCTGTACCCAGGAGCAGTCTCTTAGTGTAGGGACAGGAGCTCCAAGTGCAGAGACCGTGCTGAGACTCGTGAAGGTACCGGATGCCGGCACCAGTGGTTGGCATGCTCTCAGTCCTTTCTTCCTGCCCCTTCCCTGGAGTTCTGCCTGGCAACCACCCTCTTGCATTTTTGCAAAGTGATGTCATCTGCAGATAATGGTTTTTCCGTTCCTGGTAGAGCGGGAGTTCCAGATACGGTGTTTTGCGGGAGGGGTTCAAGAGAACTTGTCCACCCTGCAGGCAGGGGGGCTGGGTGGACCCCTCCCCTCCCACAGCTGTGTCTGAGGTGTAACGTGGGGCATTGTCTCAGGCCTCCTGGACTCCCCAGCCTGAAATGATCAAAGCTGCAGAGACTCCAGGAAGCCTCTCCTGTCTCCTCCTTGTGCAGATGGGAGTCTGAGGCCCAGTGAGGGAGAGAGCGAGAGAGCGGGCCCTGCCCATGCTCACACAGCATTTAGAGTCTAACCTAGACTCCCAACATCCGCAGCCACTCGCCCATAGTTCAGGGTTTTTCAACCTCAGCACTATTGACATTTTGGGCTGAGGGATTTCAGTGTGAGGGTTGTCCTGTGCAGTGAGGGATGTTTAGTGGCATCCCTGGCCTCTACCCACTACATGCCAGTAGCACCCCTCCCAAGTTATAACCACTAAAAATATCTTCAGATATCTCCAAATGCTTTTACTTAAGGGACCTGTTATCCACTGCTGGCAGGAGAAGGTTCGAGAGTCTGAAGCCCAAAGGACGCTTTGTCTGAGGATCTGACTTCGTGTCAGACACCTTCAGGCAGGCCCTGGAGAGGGCTGTGAGGGCCTGGAGAGGGCCCAGGAGCTCCTTCTGGCTAGGAATACTGACTGCTTCCTCTCACCACTTTTCTTGGAGCAAAACTGCCAATTTATTTTCTTGGGGAAATAAAAATAAATGCTGGCTTTTGTAATCCCATCCCTGATCCCATCTGGAAAAACCAGGCTCATGGAGCTTGGCCACCAGGCTCTGAGGGCTGTGTCTGGCGGAACCCGTCCTTACAATGGGCCCTCGAACATCATCGGAACAGGCACAGCTGACATTTCCTTTCCTGTTACATGGCTCCTTGGAATGTGATCCCCAGGAGGCAGTCCGTGGGCAGAAGGAATTTGGTGGAAAAAAGCCCTGGACAGGCCAGAGGCCAGCTCGGCTTCTGACTTGCTCTGTGACTTTGCGAGGTTGCTCTTTTCCTCTTTGGGCCTTGATCTCCCCATCTGCAAAGTGGGGGAAACAACATGCGTCTCAATATGGGGTTCATGGATACCTGCATCAGAACCACTTAAGGAGATGTTAAAATGCATATTCCTGATGCCTCTCCCAGACCTCCTGAGGTTTTTATAAACTTCCAAGTGATTGGATGTGTGTCACTTTTGGGCCAAGGACCCTGAATTGCCCATCTCCCTCCCCTAAGTTTGAACTCAGAGTCTCCTGCCTCCCACCCACCAATAACCAAGTGTGTGGATCTAGCTTGTGGTGAGAGGGTAAAATTACATGGTGGGATGGGGCTGGGCATGGCTCCTGAGAATTATCTGCTTTCAAGCTCTTGGCAGGTTCCCTGAGGTCCTTCATCCAGCTGAAGTCACTGTTAAAGCGCTTTATTCCTCCAGTGATGAAATTCTAGCTGCTAGTTACAGAGTTTGCTTTCAAAATTGTGCCATTTATTATTTTTGTTGGACTGGCTTGTAAACCCAAGTATAGTCATACATCATTTATAGTGCCTTATTCCACAAGAATGCATTTTCCAGATGAGGTCTATTTTTTTCTGTTAAAAACTTAAATTCTTTTTTTAAAAATGGAAATCCTTCCCAATATGTTACTTATTTATACTATCTTAAATGAGGGTGGGGAAAGCTAACATTTTACTCATTATCTGTGCCCAGGGTTGTCATTAGGAGCGTCAGCAATGATGCTTTTAGGGACTCCTAACTGTGTGGTCACTGTACCTGAACACTGAATGTCCCCCCCAGGCTGATTAATCTTGTGTCTGCTTCTAAAAGTTTTGCTACCTTTTATTTTTACATTTTTAAAGATTTCCTCCTCACAAGACATCAGTAGTAACTTCTCAGCATGTCATCACAACTCCCTTCTAATGGAAAACCAGTAACTCATATGTATCGGAACCGTATGCTTCGCACGTGTAAGAGTTAATTAACGATGAATGAGAAGATTCTCTGATGAGTCAAGGGCATGGTGTTTTGAGATTTACTTTAGCAGCTGGGAGTAGGGAGTCGGGTTTTTTTTTCTTTCTAATATTTAGCCCAGTACTAGATGCTTCCTGATAGGTTTCTGGATAAATGGGGAATAAGTGTAGATATATCTTTCTATGTATCTAATTTGCATTGTGGGTGAACTCACTTTGTTTCTGCATTAGAAATGCCTTTCTGTTCTCCTCATCTCACCTTGTGCTTTGAGGAGCTGCTCCAGCCCTAGCCCATGCATGACACATGATGACTCATGATGCATGACAAATGATCCAGCCCACTGGCCACATCATGCCACTTGGGCCAATCAGATTCTCTGCCAGGAAATTTGCAACTGGCACTCAGAACTGGAGAAGCTCACCTGTGGGGAGCTGAACTTGCGACCCATGTGACTCAGGGGCTGAGGCCATGATAAGGAGCATTCCTCATGGGCCTTGGGCAAGCCCAGAGTGAGTTTAGAAGCCAGGCCCTGGAGGCAGTCTGCAGGGTGTGTATGTGGGAGACCTAATCAAGTCATAGAATTCGGGGCAGAGAGAGCATGAAGAAGCCGTGTCTTCTCCTTGCATTGGGAGATGGAGGCCTAAGGAATTGGGGGTTGGGGTAGAGATGGACCCAAGGTCACCCAGGGGGTGACTAAGCTGGCCTAGTACTCTGACATGGCTATTCTACTTCTTACTCTGGCACCTAGCTCAGGATGGACAGGTTCTGTCTCCCTTCTCTCTCTTTTTGCCAAGTTCTTGGAATCTGAAAACTAGGTACAGAATGATTTGCTCCAAGTGTCTCCCCAGTAGCTGTTTACCATGTCTACAACTCCACCATTAGATCTCCCATTTCCAGGAGTAACCCTGGGCAGGTGTAAACCATAGGTCTTATCCATAGGGGGAATTAATTAATAATCTGAGGAGCCCAAGATAGGGAAACCCACCATTCATTTATTGAATCCCCAGGCAATTTATACCCACCACACAACCTTATGAAGATTAGTCCAATCAGACCCATTTTACAGAGGAGAAAACTAAGGTTCAAAGAAGTGAGGTAACTTGCCCAAGATCACACAGCAAGTCAGGAGTTAAGACTCCAATCTGTTTCCAATCTCTTTGCTCTAACAGCAAAGCTAAGCTGAGCAGGGAGCTGAGGAGATGGGGTGGTAACAAGATGAATTCGTCCCATGGTGTCATTTAGTGGGACAAACTGTGGCTTGGGACTTAGAACCAAATAGTTCCATAACTTTACTCCTTTCTAGGCCTCAATTTCGTCAGCTCCAGAGTAGGGGAGGACTGGAAGTACTCTGCAATCTCAAAAAACTCTATGGGCTGAGATTGGGCCCAGGCTCTAAGGCCAGAGGTAGGAGGACCCACTGGAAGTTGAAAACTGTCCACCCATGGTTTAGATTACAAGTGACCAGGCAGGAAGAGCATGGACTCTGGACCTTGACTGCCTGACTTCAAATCCCTGTGCTGTAGGTTAATTAACTGCTCTAGCCTCAGTTTTCTTATCTGTACAATGGGATAATAATAGTAAGAATTAAATTAGTTAATGCCTGCAAAGTCAGAACAGTGCCTGGTAACAAGTAAATGCTCAATGTGTATTAATTATTACTGTCATTTCCAAGGCACTCTGGTGCCCCTTGAGGGCGAGAAGTTTGAAGCTTCCTGTCTGACCTCCTCCCATCTCTTCCCATAGGCAGTGGAGCCATGGGATCTAGCAGTGGGCCCCTGTGGGCTTGTTTTCTGGGCAGAGTGAGTCCATGATCACTCAGATATGACACATGACCTGGCCACCCCCACTGAGACCACAGGCAGCCAGTCCTGGGCTAAAAATACACTTTCATGAATGGGGCCAGGGAGGGCCATTCTGGGACCCACAATTAGCGTTTGTGCTAAAGCTAGTCCCTGACTCTCCACCCATGTGCTTTGGTAACACCCTCTGTGCTACTGCCCCAGGGGAGACACACCCAGGTTGGGGGGATTGTAGGGAAGGGCCAAGGGTGCTGGGAGTGGGGGTACACACTTGATGGGTCCTCTAGCAAGTAAGGAGCCAGCAGCCGGTCACGCAATTCCTCTACTGTTGAGTAGGGTAGGAGCTAAAGTCTCTCCTCATAGTGCAGGAAATGGACTTTTCTGGAATTCATAGCAGGGGATATAAAGTTAAATTTTGACTCTGGGTCTGTTCCCCCTTCAAAGTCTCCTCCCCTCTACCTGGTGCCACATGGCAGCCCCCTGGGGAGGAGCCCTGACTTGGCAGGGGGTGGCTGGCCTCAGCCATCTGTCTTCTCTCCGGAGACTCATGGTATGGTCATCTCCTGAGGATCAGAGACAAGAACTGCAGGCCCAGCTCAGGGGGGCAGCAGAACCTGAGCTGAGGCTGAGCTGGAGACGCCCCGATGGGGCATGCGATGGAGGATGTGGCTTGGGGTGGGTGGTCGGACCAGCAGGTCCAGGAGAGGAGAAGCTGAGGCAGGCAGCAGTCATGGGGGTGCCCTTGGCTCCTGTGGAGGGAGCTGATGAGTGGCATCCCTGGGATGTGACCTGAGTGTAGCTGCCAGGTGGGGAGGCAATGGGGGGCAGGCACTCAGGCCACCCGTGGGGGCTTCAACCTGAGCATCCTTTCCAGGGCCCCCTGATATTTGGGTGCTGCTTCCCCACCCCCACTAGACCGTGAACTATCTGAGGGCAGACCCCTTGAGAAAGAACAAGGTGGGACTTGGGGCCCAGGCAGCAATATCCCTCTGAGAGGATTAGGGGCCCAGGGGCAGGGAGAAAGATTAAGTCTGAGCTACTCCACTCAAGGACCTCTCAGGCTCCTGGACATGGGACCACTCTGAACTCAGAGGACAGTGCCCTCTTTCTGGACCTTGGAAGAAAGAGTGCCTACCAGGGAGGGCCTAATCCTCTGGCTGAGAAAAAGCAGATGGTAACAATGGGTGACCCTGTGCTTTAGGCTTCACAAGCCTGTTTTACAGGGCTTGTAGAATTTGGGAAGCTGAGGCCTGTGGAAATCTGAGAATCTGGGGAAACTTAAGAGCTTTGGGGATCTATTAAAATCTTGGAAATTTTAGTACTTTTGGATTTTTTAAGCCTGGAGCCCTTTAGACTCCTGTGACATTTGGAACGTTGAGAGATCTAAGTTCGTAAAGTTTAGATGAAAGATGTCCTCTTGGCATAGAGTAGGACACGTGACAGATGACATGTGACTCAACCTCTCCCCTCCCCTAGCCCTCAGAGGCCAGCATTTCAAATATCAGTTTTGTGAGGTTTTTCATTTCATATTTTAAAAATAAAAGTGCATTGATAATCTTAAAAGTGTGATGTGTTTCTCAAACAAATGACAATAATGATTTTTGCCTCTCATTCCACAGGTTTGCCAAAGATGTTGAGATGAGCTGCAAAAGTCATCTACTTTTATAGATGAGGAAGCTGAGACCCAGAGAGGACGCAGATTTTGCTCAGATTGCTAAGTGCTCTGGCTGGGGCTTTTCCAGAGACCTTCCACAGACTTTCTCCTGCTCCTAGGTCCCCTCTCTGCAAAATGGGGCTGGGGACTTGTGAGCCTGGAGTGTGGGATGCTTGTAAGGAGTGGAGGTTCTCCAGGTCCCTTCCAGCAAGCAGGCACAGAGGAAATGAGGGAAGCAGAATCTGCACTGTGGCCCAGCCAGGCACTCAGAGCCTGGGAAGTTTCCTGGAGGTGTGGAAAGTTGTTCAGACTCAGTTTACTTTGCTTTCCAGCCCTTTCTTCCCCTCCTCCCCTCCTCTCCTCTTCTTCCTCCACCATGTCATCGCCTCCATCTTCTTCTCCTGTTTTGTGTCTTCTGCGCCCCATGGCCTCTGTCTCCCAATGGTCCTCCTGCCCTGAGGCTCTGTGAGCTCGTGGCTTCTATAGACCCAGCTCCTCTTGCTTTGTTTTGCATATCCCAAAGGGAGGACTTGATGGGTTTGGAAATCCCCCACCAGGAAGGGCCATGGATTCAATGAGCTCCAATTCTCCGGTACTAACTGGGGAATTCAATTCACTTGGTCACACTAGCTTGGGGAGCTAGCACAGCCACCCTACAGTTGGCCTGCGGTCTCACAAGGTTGCTGCAGTCATAGTCCATCTGACCAACTAGCTATGAATTTGGAGGTTCCCACAACCCCTCGTTGAGATAATTCACTAAAACAACTCACACAACTCAGGGAAGGGCTTTACTTACTCTTAATATTACTGGTTTATTCAAAGGATACAACTCGGTGCAGCCAGAGGGAAAGACAGGTGCAAAGGACAAGATGAGAAGGGTTTGCACAGAGTTGTCATGCCCTTCCAGCCAGGCCACGTGGGCACCAGCCCAGACGCTCTCCAAACCTGTTGGGTAGAGATCTTTATGGTAGTTTCATCACGACTGGTTAAATCACTGGCCCTTCTTTCCCCCATGGAAGTGGGGGTGTCTGTGCCTCTGTTATTTCCTCAAGGGCTTTGCACATGCTGTTCCCTCCGTTTGGATGCTCTTCCGCATCTCCTACCCAAAGCCCTGGCTGGCTCCTCCTCCTCTCTCAGTCTTGTGCAGCCATCTACTCTGAATGACACGCCCCTCTTGCATTTTCTTGCTACTCATCATTGTCTTACTCCTCAGCCTTTCTAAGGATAGACTTATTTGCAGGATGGTTTAATGACTCGCTAGGCTGCATACACTAACTAGGAGGGCAGGGATAGGATCTGTTTTGTTTCGTTCAGCACTACACAATAATCTGCCTTGATGGAGAGCTATTGACTAAGTCAATTAATGTTGTTAAATCAGAGATGATTACAAGAGACAAAAGGTTCTATGTATGAGTGAATTAGAAAAAAGGGAAACTTGAATTTTCAAAAATAGCCTCTTTAAAAATACCTTATAGCGATCTACAATGCAATTTGTATGGCTGTTAAACTCACAATGTAAAAACATATTTATGACCAACAGCATTAGTCATTAGGGAAATGCAAATCAAATCCATGAGGCGGTACCTCTTTACACTCATGGGATGGCTGTAATTTAAAAAAGAGAAAGAGAGACAGAATAACCGGCATTGGTGAGGATGTGGAGAGACTGGAATCCTCATACATTGCTGGTAGGAATGTAAAATGGTGCAACCCCTGTGGAAAACAGTCTGGCAGTTCCTCAAAAAGCTGAATTAGTATATGGCCCAGCAATTCCCATCCTAGGTATAGATCTAAGATACGTAAAAATATGTTCCCATGAAAACTTGAGCATGGATGCTCACTGCTCCTTAGTCACAATTTCCAAAAAGTAGAAACAACTCAAATGTTGATCAACTGTGATGGACAAACAAAATGTGGTCTATTCATATAAAGAGTATTATTCAGCCATAAAAAGGCATGAAGTACTGATTCATGCCACTGACCTTGAAAACATTACGCTAAGTGAACAGCCACATAGTATGAGATTCTATTTATATGATCAATCCAGATGGCAAATCCACATACACAGAAAGGAGATTATTGGTCACCGGGAGGTGGACGGAAGGAGAATTTGGACTGACTAGTAACAAGTATGAGGTTTCTTTTGGGGTTGATGGGAATGTTCTGGAATTAGATAGTTGTGCAACACAGAGGATATACTCAGAGCCACTGACTTGTGCAATGTAAAGCAACGAATTTCGTGTCATGTGAATTGTATCCCCCCACCCCCAAATAAAAGTATGACCAGTGAAAGAAAAAAGTGCTCATGATTTAGTAAAGGGAAAACACAGGGTGTATAACTTAGTTATGGTATCTATTATACTCTCCATACCATAATTTTTAAAAAGTACAGTATTAGTGGCTCGGCGCCTGTGGCTCAATTGGCTAAGGCGCCAGCCACGTACACCTAAGGTGGCGGGTTCGAATCCCCAGCCCGGGCCCGCCAAACAACAATGATGGCTGCAACCAAGAAATGGCCAGGCGTTGTGGCGGGCGCCTGTGGTCCCAGCTACTTGGGAGGCGGAGGCAGGAGACTCGCTTGAGCCCAGGAGTTGGAGGTTGCT